>VWZS01011031.1:130423-209217 GCA_013397075.1 Rhabdornis inornatus | reverse complement strand
CCCCCCCTCGGTTTGGGGAAGGCGGGGGGCGAGCGAGCAGAGCACCGCCCCCCGCTGGGCTCCGCGGGGCCCCCGGAGAGCAAGGGATCCTCGCGCAGCCGTTCTGGCCGCTCGCAGTGGCGGCAGAGGAAGAGGGGTCAGCCTGCATTTCTGCGCGCCCAGACTGCGGTCCTGCTCGCAGCGAGGGCCCGGGCTTGCGCGAACACAGCCCTCATGGGTGGCCGTGGGGCCCCAGCAGGTAGACGGCCCCGCTTCCCGCGGTGAAAAACCATCTCCCCCCGGGGCGCAGATGGGGAGATTGGGAGAGGTAAAAGTTCCCGTGCAATCTAAGTCAGTTAAAATGTCTCTCACAGTTGANGTCACGGGTGCGGTCCTGGCCCCAGGGTCCGGCGTCCTGGTTTTCTGGGTGTTTCAGCCTGCTCCGGCACGGCTTCGGCACGCTTCGAGCCCCAAAATTCTTCGGTGCTCTTGTCGGCAAAGGTCCGGTGGACCTCCAAATGTCCATCGGTAGAACCTTCCAAATGTGGCTCGGCGGAGACCTCCAAATATAGCCGTGGAAAGGGGTATTAACCCTTTAGATGTGGCAGAAATAAGGCACACAGCTACATGGTCATCTCTCAGGATAGGAAGGAGAGAGACAAGTTTTATTTAGAAACACACTTGTTTAAATAGAACGACTCACAACTCCAAGGGCAGAAAAAAAGATGGTTGGTTCAGAGAGAAAACACCTCTTTCCCAGGGCCTGGTCACACACCACAGCAGGTGTTCTATCTTGTTAATTCCTATTTTGACCAATTTATCATCCTGGGAGAGATTTTCCCTGGCCTTCAGCTGCACCAGCTTATCAGCACGGGAACAGAGCTGAGAAGCTCTGGTCTGGAATATTTTCCAGGCTGCCATCCTCCTAGCTTTCTCAAGTGAGTGTCCATACTTACTCATGATTCAGTTTTGTGGATTACCACTGGTTACCAACAATTTAGTAATAATACAAGCTGTAGGTTCATTAAGCTGTTTTTGAAAGAAAATCTATACTAGTTAGCATTTATTGGCTGATTTGAGCATTTATTTATTTGTAGTGATCACTCTTGCCTCTTGAATATGTCTCAAATGAGTAGAAAATAATGAATACACCAGGACTGTGGCAGGTCTTCTAAAAACATGATGGATAAACCAGTTCTAGGATGGAACAAAGAAATGTAGCCCCAGGTACTCTAAGGTTCTATACACAGAACACCATCTTTAATCCCAGAGATTCTAGATAGCAAGATGACTCCAGAGAGGTGGTAGATAACTTAAGATGAGCTCTGAAGGCTTAGCAAAAGACAGAGATTAAATCCATGGCTGAGCTGGATCAAGGCCTGCCTTCCTAGGGCTGTGTCCTTTCCATTGTAACACCATGAGGAGATGCTGCTGAGGATGTGCCACTACCAATTCCATGCATAGCCACCAGTTTGACCCCACTAAGTGTCAGCAAAAGGTGCACTAGGTAAAGACAGAAGGGAGAAAAGAAGCAGCAAACAGCTCTCACACCCTGCTGTCCCCTCTGCAGGTGATTATTGAGCAGCATCGTTGTTATTTTTATTGCTGAAATTGTAGCCTGCTCCTTGATTGAGAATGAAATTGATTTCCCTTTCTCTTTCAGTGTTTCACATATGCCTGTGAGTATGGATATGTACGTGTACAAATACCTGTATATATGTATGTAAATGTGTGGATCTTTACCTATAGAGCACTAAGAAAGCAGGAGTCTGAAAGAGGAGTCTGAAACACTATTGAGTGTTCTGGAAGGACAAATTGAATTTGTATGCAAACAAATTTGGGGAGGGAGGGCTACTGTAAGCCATCTGATGCAACAGTTCAGATGCTTTTCCTCTGCTCAAGCTCAGACTATTACTTGCAAGAAGATTCTTCAGAGTGAGGGTTTTGACCAAAGCAACACTGAGTTTTCAGCCAAGAGAAGGTGGCTTTCTTCCCAGCAACATGGAACTCTGGCTGTGTGCATTCATAAATTGGATGTAGGAAACTACTAGATTCTCTCCTACTTCCCACCTCATAACATCTCTCTGACAGAGCTTTTTCATCCCCTTTGCTTCCTCTTGCAGATCCTCAAGTGTAGATCACCTGATTATAAGTACACTTGGACATGTCCAAAGAGGGAAATGGGATGGCACGAAGGAGCACCACCCACCTTCTGACAATTGCTTGGAGCAGGTTCCCCAGAGCTGCCTCATGATTAGTAAATAGCAGACATATGTTGTGCTCACCACACAACCTTAAGCTTGTAACAGTGTTGGCAGCTCCTGCTCTCATTCCTTTGGCACTGCTGTGATCCTGATGTCTGCAGCACTGAGTCATGCCACGATGTCTGGAGCAAAACCCAGTGTTCTTTTGTGCACAAGGCGAGCATGACCATGTGCTTTGGTGACCTGCTTGCCTGACCATGCTTTGTTGAGTGGGTCACTACAGCAGTATCTGTGAGCAAAGTCATGAAGCCGGCAAGGAGCATCCTTTGTGCTGGGTGAAACTGAGAGATGATGGTGAAAGGTGCTGAAATGGGCCGGGTTGGCTTAATCAAGAAAACTGACAACTGTTCTTGTCACCCATCTCCACCTCTGCCTCCTGTCTTGGATTTGAAGCTCTCTAAGACAAGAATAGATATATATATATTGCATCTTGCCCTGAAGAAATCTCTCGGGTGCAGCCCTTCTGCATATTGTCATCCTGTATTCTTGCCTTGCTCAGAAAAGTGTAATGATGTCTGAGATTGGAGTCACTTCCTCAGCAGACGTGGCTTATTGTGCCCTCTGACTGGGGTTCCACCACTGGCTGGGGCTTTCAGCAGCCTGAGTGAATGTTCCCTGGTGTCTAAAACACAGGGCACTCTCTCTTTGTGCCCTTTCTCATATCATCCTTACAGTAAAGTTCATAGGCACTTAATTGTGTTATGTTTTTGGCTGCCTTTGAATTTCCTTTGCAAGTCGGCAGGTGGCATTTCCCAAATTGTGAGATGTGTAGCAGCCAGCCCAGTGAAGGTGGCTGTCACAGCCTCTGCTGTTCCAGCCTTGGTGTACAGTGATGTTCCCAAGCTATACCCTCTTGTTTCCTCAGCAGGGAGCTCTTTCAAGCTGCGTCTGTGGTGGGAATTGCCTGGATGATGGGAGAAATTAATTTCAGACTGAGCTACAAAAATGCTCAAGGATAGCAGATTGCCAAATGAAGGCACAAAAAAATCAATGGAGGTACCAGGGAGTTATGAAATTCTGTCAGACGACAGATGCAATATTAGTCTCTGACCCAGCAAATTATTTGCTGAGTATCTCTGTTCCCTGAACTGTGAGACTTTCACAAAGAAGGATATTTTTCTTCCTTCTCAGTGAGTCTCCAGTGCTCCTCATGTATCTTTTGAGGTTAATCCACAATGGCATCCTACATTACCCAATTAAATTGGAGCTTTTTGACCCTGGATTTTACAATTTGTGATTTTTCCTTGCAGCTGATTTTAGGTTTCATTACAGCTTGTCATCTGGTTAAAGACACCAGTGCCATTTCTCTAAAACATCTTCATTGAGCCAATATGGCAAAAAGGTCTCACTTCAGAAAGGCTTGTCTCCTCTCTCTGGGATGGCAGAGATCTATTGTAAACTAAAGATGTCCCTTGTATCCAAACACATGAGTTCACCGCATATGGACCATTCCTGCTGTTCCCCAAGGATGAGGAGAGAATGACTACATGGGATAAACCAGTGCTTTCTCAGAGAGGGGGCGTGTTGGTGGCAGTTTCTAGTCTTCATGCCATTGACTTAGAGTATTTTAGATGTTTAGATGATTGCATCTGCTCTGCCAACCAGAGATGTTGCAGCAGGCCATGAAAACATCACTTTTCTTAGAAAGACACAGGTCACTGTTCAGCTCCTCACTGACCCACAACTCATACAATCATCAAACTGGACCCCTACTAAGGCACAAAAACAATCGCTGGAAGCTTTATCCCCAGTCTCATCCACAGTGAGGCCCAGGTCCACCTCTCCAGCATGCCGGCCTCCTTTAGCTTCCTTGGTCATCACCTTGGACTGCCATTCCGAGTGCCAGCTCCATGTAACTGTGTGTTGCTTCAGGACATGAAGCACAAGAGCATCAGCTTTCATCCAGGTGATGTTTCCAGGAGTGCTCCTGCTATGCAGGTCTTTCACACAATGCTGCTGTTCCTGTTTGCTGTTCACTAGGGGGTCCTGGGGACATGGGAAGCTGAACACTCTGTTTGGAACACTATTTTTAAACCTGGGTGCAAGGGCTTCTATGGTATTTTCAAGGCCGCCCTTGTGGGAAAGTTTTTTCTAACTCCAGAGTTGGCTTTTGCCTTTCAGGTTAATATTCAGCCAGCTCAATCACCAAAGATTGAAAGGCAGAGTCCTCAACCATAAGGTTGGTTTAAAAATTGCATTACTATTATTGTCATTAGGCTTGCTTAATGACCTTACAGTACTTGTATTTGCTTTCTAATTTTTTTTAATTCCAGGTAAACTTCAAACCAAGACTAGGAAATACTAGTTCCTTTCCCTTTAAGCAAATAATCAGTGGTTTTTTATTCAATACCGTGTACTCCAAAGCTCAGGCTTTACGAGAAAGACTGACTGATTTCCCACAAATCATGCATAATACATAAGCAGAAGGGACTAGGATTGCATTGCCAGTCTCCAGGCTTAGCTTGCAGCCCAACAATTTACCATCCAATATAGATGGAATCCCTATGTGTGGCAAGGGGGGTTAGATCTGAATGATTTTTAATCATTAATGTCCCACTGAAATAATTCTCTGATTCTGTGAATGCAATGCCAAAACCCTGTCAGTGACTACAACAGGCTTTTGGGTCCGGGGACATCATTATGTGGTCCATACAAGCACCTATTAAGGTAGCTGGACTGGGTGTCCAGGGCCAAGTTTCATTCAGTTTAGTGCATCACATCCACCCCAAAAAAGTGTCACACGAAGCACAGTACCTTTATACCATGTGTTTTAATAAACTGTACCAGAAAAATAGGTTTGTTTGTGTTTGTTCTCTGCTTCCCCCAAAACAAAAGAAGTCAAATTCAAACCAAAATAATGGAAACCTAAAACAAGGGAAAAAATCTATCCCAGAGCAAACATGACACAAATACAGAGTTGGAGGAAAAGGTCTTTGATGACATCCTTGTTTAAAGAAACCATGTTTTTAAAACATGAGGCAGTTGAATAATAAAACGGTAGTTGATTTGACTGGTTTTCCCCTCTCTGTGCATATATATATGTAGCTACATATATATGTCTGTGCTGATACACCCTGGGGTGGGACGAAATGGTAAGACAAAAAAACCAGTTGAATGTGGGGAGCAAGTAAAGAAGAAAATAAATGTATCATTTCAGTCAGTGAAGTAAGGACAAGGCTCAATTTGCCTACAGTTTACCACTGCTCTGCTTATTGGGGAACAGACTTGTCTCCATGGCTATGCTGTGTCCCTGATGCACAGCTGAGCTGTGAGCTTCTGATCTGTGTGATATTCACTGGTCTGTGTATGAGCAGGACCCCAGAAATGTATGAAGCATTCCTTTCTCTGGTTAATCTCCATGCTTTACCATGATTTTTTTTAATTTAAAATTTACTAGTATTTCAGTTTGCATTTTTCCCCAGATTTCTTGCACTGATTGCTGTGCAAGTCTCCATGGCAAGGTGGAGCAACCCAGATGAGCAATAATGCCACAGTAAGGTGCTGTTATCACAATGTGACTGGATGGAGGAATTAATTTTACAACGGGTCTCACATTACTTTGAAATTGCACTCTGTCTGCAGAGCCAAGTCATGCAGTTGTAACCTCAGCTGTCGTTCACTGAGTTGGTCTGTGGGGCATTCCTTAATACAAAAGAAGGAAAGGAAGTAAAAATGTTTTTAATTTCCTTTTCTCCTTCCATGGAAACCTACCCCCAACAAGAAAAGTAGGCAATACCACTCTACACTGAAGTGTCTAGTTCACTCTTAGGCAAATGAGTCCTGCATTCAAAAGACAAAACAAGCCATGTTCTTTCTTTTGTTTTTATATTGCTCTTTCAGAAAACCAGTCACTACCCATGCTTTCCCAGATCTCAGTGCCATGCTTAATAAGCAAATTAGGCACAAGCTCATGCTGGCTGCAAAATTCACATGACCAAGAAGGTATTAAGAGAACAGCTCAGTTTGCCAGATGCTTGTAAACACCATATTGAAAAGAAGGCAAAGGCAGAACACCCTTCTCCACACATTCCGTCTTCCTTCCTTTTATTTTTTTTCATTTTTTCATTCTTTGTCTCTCTTTTTTTCTCTTTTTTGTACAGGGGTTGACTTGTGCATCACAAATGGTGGAACTTCCCCCAGCGCCTCCAGCTTCCCACCCTACAACAATGCACAAGCCCATCTCATCCTGCACGTGCCCCCAGAAATTGTTTGTCTCTTTTTGGAAAACCACGCAGACTGATATGCTGGGGGACTTCTGCAGTAGGAGCCGGGTTGGGTGGGTCCTCCCCCTTTCCTGAGGCTCATAGATGGTTGTTTTTTGACAGGTAGGCAATAAGAGCCACAGCTACCCCAACGTAGATGCCAGTTCCGATTGTGATGGAAAGGACAGCCAGGAAGAGAGCTCGCCGGGAGCTGGAGCTTGCATGGTGGAAATCCCCCTTGGCTACTGCTTTGTTTGTCTGCAAGAGATACAAAACCAACAATACCATATATTTATTTGTTTTACCTGGCAGTAAAGATGTGACTCTTAATTTTTTGGCTAAACAGGATCATGGGATGCGACAGGTTAAACTGGTTGGCAGTCAGACTTTTTTTAGTCAAATAAGGTCATTTGCACAATTGAGATGGTAATGGATCTCAAGATGCTGGTGCATCTCAGAGGAGGATGTCATTTTTCTAGACCATGGTGTGGTATCAAGCAGAGACACCTGGCAGGCAGTAAGAGATCTGTCACTTACAAGGCAGGTCTTTTATAAGCAAATGAGCTCCCTAAGTTCCAAGATAGTCTTTGTTTCCTCATTAGAACTGAGTGAGGAATCCTCAAAGCTTTAACTGTATGCCTCCACAAATGATCTGTTTGCTGGGACACTTTCTTCTTTCTTCTTCACATCTACTACTCTATTTTTGTCCGGTTTGGTTTTGGTTTTTTTGGGTTTTTTCGGGGCTTTTTTTTTTTTTTTGTTACTTGTTTTGGTTTGGTTTTGGTTTTGGTTTTTTTGGGGGGATTTTTTTGATACTGAGACCAATTTGCAGCAGCCAAATGACAAGTTTCCACACATTAAAAAAAAACCAAAAACATTTTGGCCTTTTTGTCAATGACTTTGTTAGAAGAAGAGATCTCATTCATCAACCTAATTTTTTAAGCATAATGCTTTATGAATATTTCAGGCAGAAACAATATCAAACAATAGAGACAAAGCTGCAGGCTGGAGGGAGCTGTTTCAAAACAGCAAGATAGAAACAACACAGGTTTACACACCTGCTGTCATGTCCTTTGGTTTAGGTGGGGAAGGCATCCTAACTCACTTTGCAAAGCTTCTCAGCCAGGTAACCAAAGATTTCATTATCTTCTGTCTGGAATGACCAAAGACTCAAAAGAAGATCCTTTCTTAAAAAAATGCCAGGGCTCTTTGGGATCATGTTAGGGTCTCTTAGAATTGTTGGCAAGGAAAGCAGAGAAAGCTTTGGAAAGAGCTGGTCCTTCAGTTCCCCTCAGAGACTTTCCTCATGCACCCGCTGTCCACCACAGAACCAGTCTTGATATGGAAGGTTTCTGTTTACTGCAGTCAGACTGAGGCAAATGCCCAGCAATGAATATAACAGAAGCTTTGGATAAACTGAGGTTCAATTCCCCAGAATGAGAAAGTTTTAAAATGATAGAACATTTTCAAATTGGCATTTCTGAAATGTCACTTTATGTAACGGAAGAGGTCAACATTTGGGTTGACCTCTTTTGAATGAAACTTTGTTAAGTTGTACACCAGTATTTTTTCACCTAAAAATAGATGGGAAGTCAAAGGGAAAAGAAACCATTAGTCAAAATGTCAAATAACTGAAAACTTGACAGTATATCTTGAGTGCTTCAATAGAAGAGGTTGGATTTACCAAAAATAATGAGTTGAATGACCCAAAAGGATTCAGAAGGCTAATTTTTCAAATACTAGTAGCCTTTTTCCAGAAAGGATCTTTAGCATAGCAAGAATCCTGGTCAAAAAGAACAGGGTTTTTTTCCTTGATGAAGTCTTTGAGGACAGCCCTGACCTTTGTGAAAGAATTGGATCTATGGTGAAAATCCAGTTTCTTGTTAAAATGTTCACCCAGCAAAAAACAGATGTCTTGAATTAGTCACGTGCTGCCATGAAGTTTTTGAATTATGAAGCTGCAGACATTATGATATAGAATGATTTTGCTTGGGGAACACACATGTGCCTTCACAGAAATTCTGGTTTCCAACAAATTAACTAATCTGAGTGCATTTTTTTCCTCTTAACATAATGCATATTTTGTGGTTTAGGAAAATTAAATCACTCGTACATGGAATTTTAACTGTAGACTGCATTGGTAAAGGCACATGGGAAAGACAATCTTATAGTTCTCCTTTATTCCTGTCAGAAAGATTTACATTGAGATGGAGAAATGAACCATCTTTCATCTGTGAAAAATGAAAGCTTTCATCTGTGAAAGTGCAGTCTGAAGGAGTTTGCTAAGTAATAAGAAAATTCTTTGATTTTTTAAAATTTCTTTGATATTTTCTACATAATTTTCTAATATGAAAATTACATCATTTCTGCAAGTTTAAGCTGAAAGAATCTGAAAATACTTACCAAACAAAATGCAACTTAGGGCCAAAAGTAATAGTTTAGCATCTAGCAAATAATGAACAGTTTTTCTTAATTTTCTTTCTTTTTTTTTTTTTAACAGGAATCAGCTCTTTGGTGGTTTTGATCACTTTGTGAAAGTCGCTTGGTTTTGGGACTAATCCAACCATTCCATTTCATACCTGACACAAAGAAATTACATCCTGCTGAGTTTTCCATGAGAAATGTCTGTGCTTTGGCAAAATACATGAGGTCAAGAAATGTCTTGTGTAGATCAGAGAGCCAAATCACACCTAGATACACCAGATTTTCCATAGCTTTTTCAGCAACATCTGTTTCAGAGAACAGCATAGACAACTGGTACAAGAATGAAGACCCAAATGCTCTACCAACATGAGTTTAATTCACTACAGACTCATCAAACTACGTGTCTCAGTAACAAGTGTCTCAACGTTTTCTAATGTGCTTGAAAGTTGCTGCAAAAGTTAGTGCTCTCCTGATCAAAATGGTGTTATCTGTGGAGTTTTACAGTACCTCTGCCCACTCACTTCTTCCCTTCCCTGGCAAGGCTGTGGTGGGCAGCCAGATGATGGATATAAAAATTTAATGCAGCCTTTGGATAGGAGCAGGGGACACAGGCTGTGATGACGGTTGGGTGCTACAAGGCTTAAAGCAGGGATTTTTGCAAATACCAGCCATCAACCGATCTTCTCTTTAGAGGCTTTGGAAGTAAGTCAGAAAAGTGAAGAGGGGTGGGGGAAGAAGGAGAAAGGAGATCTGGAAGTATTGTCTTCTTCTGTTTAACTAAAAAAATGAATGTCTTTTTAAGAAACACTTCCAAGGAACTTCCCCAGAGGTTCAAGTTGAGCTTCTGCGGGCTGTATTCAGGATGTCTCTGGGCTGCATGTTTTATAGGCAGATAGAAGATGAATAATGTACCTCCAAGATACAAGGATAAAACATTCTGCTGCATCCCACAGTGACTCGTATATCATACTCTCAAAATACCTTCTGGTATGCAGTATTGGGAAACAAGGAACACACTGATCACAATTATTAAACCTGGTTTATCTCCCCGAGGCTGGAGAGCAGGATTGGCTCCATGCAGGAGAAGAGATTATCCTGACCCCTTTGGTCAGGTGGTGAAAGGATTTCTTTTTGCTTCATGGGAGCAAAGAGCCAGAAAGGCCAGGGGTGCACGGGCTCCATGCAGCCACTGGCCAGAGTCTGAGTTTTACTTTTTCGAGTGACATGCAAGAAAAATGGCACAGAGTAAGGAGTAGCTCATACAGACAATGCTTCTGCTCCTGTATCTTCTATCTTTCTGCTTGTCACTCTGTCTCCTCTATTTAACTTGCCTAAACTTGTACTTCTGCTGATCTCTGAGTTTTTGGGCAGTAATTCCACCTTCAGGCTTACACCACTTATTTCCACTGATGGTCAGAAAAAGACTCCAGTGTCTTTGCTAAAGACATGGATGGGTGGGTAAAGGGTGAAGTCAGCATCTGGCTCTGAACCTCGACAGTGCCAACAGGGAGGTGCCAGTCAGCTGGGGAAAGCATGGGGCTGACAGACACTCAGCACAGGGATTTGGATATGGCAGAATGGTTTTCAGTCCTGAGGAGGGCATCAAAGGGGCTATGAAGTCCAACCAAAAATCTCCACAGGCAGAAATTATAAACTAAATAAAGGAAAAGTTGTTCTTCTGCCAGATGTTTGAAAATTCCATTATGCCCACGGTATAATGCAAAGTTCAGCCTGTGGTGGCAAAGAGCTCTTCCAGAAGTTTCTCTAATTTCTGCTGGAAGGATGGCCCAGGGAATGAACATGAGTCTCAAACAGACCTTCTCCATCTGGAACTTACTGAGGAAACAATGGGGAGCAGGTGTCACCTGAAATGCAGGTACTTCCAAACAGATCCAAACAGTTTAGGTCCATCTGTAGTTTAATCTGAACTTTCTTCATCCAGCCTTTCAAGTGGCATTTCCTGCACTGTGAGCATCTCCTTCTTTTCCCTGCAATATCATGTTAACTTCCAGCCGTTACAATTTCCTGCCAAGCTCCTGAACAGTGATGTGGCAGGTGAAAAGCAGTGGTATAAGAAATGGTACTTCTACAGCCACCAAATTAAATGACACTGTGTTGGAGAAGGAGATATACTGGGAACAATATTTATCTCTGGAAATCCATGAAAGGTTCAAGAGAACAGTGTGAATGTGGGGGTGAGGGTGTAAATGAAGACCAGCATGAGTCTGTCTCTTTTTTCATGTTTAACTTTCATAAAATCTGTGTTTCAGCCATTGGACCATTTTGGTATCAAAGTATCCTGCTGGAATTTTAAAATATGGCATAGGCAAAGACAAGATCCAGCCCCTGGCTGGTGTTGCCTGTGGCATTTTATTGTGTCTTTGAGTAGAGATAAAACAATAAATGTCCGAGTGAAAATTCAACACTAGGAAAAAGAGCACAATAATGGGAACAGCAGGCAAAAAGGACCTGAATGAGCAGAATGCAGAGAGATGTTTTTAGACAAGCTCCACAGCAACAGCTGTTCATTTGATTGCACTGGAGAGCCTGAGATACAAAGGCAGTTCTTTTTTCCTGGCATATACAGGAATTTGGATGTTTATGGTAAAGAAGATGATTTTGCCCATCCACTTTGCTTCTAGCCCTCAAGCAGATGTTTTTTGATGAAGGAGAAGAAAATTTGGAAAAGATGACAGATGGGAAGCCCAGTTTACACATACAAATTCAGAGACTTACAAGTCCTTGCTGTTGTACAAAGTTTTGCAAGGTGTTGTTCACAATCTACTTACACACAAATATGCCTGGAGAACATCTCCTCTCCATTTCACAAGGAAAAGCAGGGCTTTTAGAGCCCTGTGATAACTTTGTTAGGGCGCTGCTGGAGGCCCTGCTAGAGGGAGATTTTGGGGAAAGCTGCATTCGTCTCTTTCTACCTCTAACTTGTTATGTAAGGTTGAGTGTAGAGAGCAGGTTCTCTTTGTCCCGATCCGAACCTACTGCCCTACTGCTCCCTCCCTGCACTATGTCCACAGTACCAATGAGAGGGAACCAACCCTGTCTTTTTTTTTTTTATATATATATATATTCCTGTGGTTCCTTCTATCTGTCTCTGGTCTTCTTCCTCATTTGTGATGGAAGTCCATGTCAGTGTGTACTTTACATTCATAACAATGTCTCTTCCCTCCAGCATGAGTCACACAGCATGGGAAAGAGTGGAGGATGCTGCTCAGTGCTGCCAGAAAACATCTTAGTTCTCAATCCTCACCTCTCACCCTTGGAACAGGCAAGAATGATGGGAGTTTCTGCCTTGGGCACCCTGAACCACATTTTGGGGAAGAACAAGGTAAAGACAACAGATGCAGTTTTAAGAGCATCTCTGGAGTGGTTTCTCCTCCTGACAGGAAGAGTTTCAATCAGAGAATTAGTTCATCAATTTCCTCACTCACAGGTGTCACTCCAGAGCTGAAACTAAATCCCTGGGAATTATAAAGTCCCCTACCATATTAATGATTTTTGAGATAAGACTAAGAATTCTTCAGGTAAGATTCACTCATTTGTTGATCACAGTAGCTTTCCCAGCTACTTTTTTTGTTATTACAACCACCCACAATTTCCCTATGTGTAATCTGTGTCACACTGTTTATTTACTCCCAATTCCATGTTTTGAGGACTTTCAGAACAGCACTTTCTGAACTGCTATTGGCAGAACCTAGTTTCCTTAGGAGAGTTTGTTTTTTCCCAGCACAAGTCATGAGTACCACACTAGTTATATGGAGTAGTCTCTGGAAGGCTGTTTCTGGAAGTACCATTTGCCAAACCAGCCTGCAAAGTCTGCAGTTCCTCTGATCCTCATGGATGTGGCTTCATTTTTCTAGGAAGGAGATCCATCCTGAGCTATTTCCATGAAAAACGTTACGTTATTTGATATGTTAACTATAAGGGTAAGAAGTTATCAGACACTGTGGACTCTGCAGCACGTGAGAGTGAATGTGAGGTAACTTATTCATCTTCCTTTCTGTTTACTTTGTATGAACTCAGCTTTTCAAAAGAATCACCAAAGATCGAATCATGAAGATTATCTCTTTCATAGGAAAGCTTTTTCTCCTTTCCATTCCTCTATTTTCTCAAAGTCCACAAAACCCCAACAACAGGGAAAAGAAACCCCAAATCTTTACTTTTTTCTTGCATTACATTTTTGTTTTCTTTAAAACTTAATCCTCTTTTCTCCCTCTCTCCTGGAGACACAGCATAAGTGATGCAGCTGGCTTTAGCAGGCAGGCACAAGGAGCTTCATGACCAGAAGGGTTTTAAACATAGATTGTGTTTAGTGGGATATGAGAAAAAATGCCTGACAAACAAATAGCGAGAAAAAATTGTTCTTGGGTTCCAGCACTTTTAAACCATCAGAAAAAATGCTAAGGGCAAGGAGAACCACAGGCGGTGAGTGTTTTAACCATCTTTTCACTAGGCCCGAATGTTTAGTCAATTCGCTTTATGATCTGAGAGAACACGAGATAATTGAAGAGCCTGATGATTCTGCAGCACTCTTGCAAGGCAAACAACTTCAGCAGGGATACATCCCACTTAGACTCCTGTCTGAATTAACATTAGCAGGCTGCCTTCAATTTCCCTATGGCCAGGTGTAAGGACATAATACAGTTCCCTGTCTCCCAACACTGTCAAGACCACAAAAGGAACTTGCCATAAGTCACCACAGTGGCAACACAGGCGGCAGAAATTTGTCACAGAAAGGTGCTAATTTCAGGCCTGAGGATGTATCTGATTAAGACAAAACTTCCCCCTGTGGCATGATGTCAGAAAGGAAGCACTGCTGGTACACATATCACCTTAAATGATGGGAATGGCATCTGTGCTTCATGGATACACAGAACTTGGACTGTGAAAAGGTGGAATCCCCAGAAAAACAGCTCTCTGCGACCCTCCTCCCCACCAAGAAGGGTGAAGAAGGAACAACGGGATGCTTCTGGATCCACAGGTGGTGATTACCTACTTGATCTCTCTCACCCCCTCACCTTTTCTATTTCTTTCTATCTCCCTGCCTCACATTTACTATTAATTAAAATCTGTATTATTGACTTTGGCATGTGGTATTATTTGCACATGAACTCGAGCAGGGACATCTCTCACCCACAGGATCACAACACTAGGAAAAGCTGGAAACTTTCCAAAGGTCTGAGACCAAATTCTCCTTTGGATACAATGGAAGAATTAAAGTTTTTTTCAAAGTGACTACAAAATGGGACTCAAAATCACATTGTTTCTGAGCTTGCAAGATCCTCTAGAGATAGAGCTGTGTCTTTTACACACTTGTCACTGGAAAAATCCTGCAAGGAAACTAGGCTTCAGCAAACTCAGGCTTCTGCAAGGTATGTGGATTCCACTGAACTTTTATTTTAACATCAATTAGAGAGAAATCTAACTAAATCACAGGGTCACTAGGATACAGAAAGTGTCTACACAGAATATTAGCTGGTTTAATTGTATTGCTTTAAGATGCAAATCAGTTTACACTGAGCTTTTCTTATCAGCCAGCTCTGCAATACATCACTTTGCAGGGTATGAACAAGGCTCTTCTTCCTTGCAAAGAAAGACTTTGATGTAAGGAGCTTTACTAATGTGTGCCAAGAAGAAAGTGACTCAGTTAATCTGGATCGGGTGTTAGAAGGATGTGTTTGACGTAGTGGGAAACACTGAAGATAGATGATGATAGAGAAGAGACAGATAAATAGCAGGAAGCCCTAAATTCTACTCCTGGTGGTCTAAAGTCCCCAGGGCAAGTAGGAAGTACCAAGCTTGGCACCCCAAAGCCCAGTCCGCAAAAAAAAAAAAAGGATCCCAGGAGTTTAAGTTCCTTCTGTTCATATCCACAACCATTCCCTAACAGGAGCAGCGCCTGCCTTCTCTCAGAGTCAGCATTTTCCTGCCTCCTGACTTTGGCTCCCAGGCAGACAGCAGCAGCAAACCCAGCTGAGTGTCAGGAAATCTGTGTTTCAGGTGTCTCAAAGCTCTGTGATTCCCTCTGAGCAGAGACAGAAAACAACCCTGGACAAAACTGTCTCTTTCTTGCAGATACTTAGGTGGTTGGTTTTTCTATTTCAAAAACTTAATGTGTTACCTTTTCTGATTAATATTATTAACACTTCCTTCTCATATAAAACAAAATATCTGGATTTTGTCAATTAACTTAATTGAATTAAAAATACAACTGTGACATTCCAGAAGATAAAAAATGCAGAAGGAAAGTTTTAAAAGTTCTAGAGGAGAAGAAAAAAGAAGAGGCAGATCTTTTAATAATTTTTTAAAGTCTAACTCTGCTGAAAATTATTCAGAGATAAAGCTAAAGCACTGAGATAAAAAAATTTCATTTCTTTCTGATCAAGAGCAGAAAACATGGTAAAAAAATATGTTGAACACAAATGTAGTCCATCAGAATTCTTTTTTTAATTATGGAAATTAATTTTAGCAGTTTCTATACATAATTTTGAACTATTTCTTGCTGCTTCTTTCTTTTCAGTGTGTTTATATATATACATTAACTAAAATTTGTTTCCAATTGAAAAAAAGCATTCATTTTGTTCTGTTTGAAAATGTATTGATAAAGTATTTCCAAAATATTTTAGGATGGCTTCTGATACAATAAATTTCTCAAAGAAACTCTTCTTGAAAGGCTATATATATATGTATATATATATTCAATTTTTAATTGCTTTTCAGTAGTCAACACATGTTTCTTCTGCATAAATGTGATCCTACTGAGGAATCAACTCCTCTTGTTGAGGCTGGGAGGTTTAAGTGAATAAACTCATGGGAAGAGATTTTGTGGACCTAGGGGATATTTTGTCTCTGCTGCTGACTGCAGACTTGAGGATGTACTTTGGAAAACACAGAGCTGAGAAGGGAGACACTAAGGAAATTATTCCTGTCCAGGATGCTCATTCTGTGGGGGAGACCTAGTAAGTGCATTACTTAGTGTGACCACTGCAGTACAAGGAAAATACCTGGCATCCTTCCTGCCTAGTCTCCAAAACCATCCTTGGATGAGGAAAGAAAGAATTAGGAGAAAAAAAGTGTTCCATAAGACAGGCACCATACCCGGCACCATACCATACCATACCATACCATACCATACCATACCATACCATACCATACCATACCATACCATACCATACCATACCATACCATACCTAGACATCCATTAGCATCTACCAGTGCCAGTATCACCATCTGAAGAAACTGGAGCACATGTTCTGGAATCTATGGATTCAATTCTGTTCTCTGTACAGGAAGACTCAACAAGATCCCATTTTTCATAATGGGAAAAGTTCACAGCTGATCTGCAATTAATTGCTATGCGTCACCACCACTGTTGGCATGGAAATGGAAGGTCTAACCTTGTGTTAAGCTGTCAGCACCCTGAAATTACTGCTCTGCCTTTTCTATGACTCAGCAACTGCAAGACAAGAACTCCATGTTCTCCAACAGAAACACATCCCAGAGTTGTCATGCCAGCAGATATCAGCCCCTAATCTCTTGTAAACAAAAGCCTTCCCTCCTACAACTGCAGTACTTAGAGGCAGGCACTGCTGGGTTTCAATGGGCAAGGTTTGCACGAATGTGGGTGTCGTTCAAGGGGATTTATCTCTTCCCCCACAGAAGAGCTGAGTTGTAGGTGTGCAAAAGATAGTCAGGTGTGCAGCTACAAGGAGCCCAGCAGCTCCAAGAGCCAGCCAGGACTGCACAGCGAACAGGGCAGAAAGCTGGTGATAAATCAGGGCAGTTCTCCAGAAAAGATGCAGTTGATGAGTGGGTCACCTGCCTGAGTAGAAAAAACAGCTTCTTCCAACAGACTGTCTGTCTCCATCACAGGGAGACCAGAGGGACCCTCCAACTGCAGGGCAATAAGAAAAAGAGTAAATGAGGGAGCCCTGCAGGTCTTGAAGCACAGAGCTGCTGGTTCAAGTTCCATGATTTCAAGAGTGCCTCCATCGTGCATGAGTCAGTTTCTATTCTTGACCTCAGGGAGAAAGTAAACTGCCTTGAGGCATAGATCTCCAAGGATTCTCTTACTGTGGGTGCTCTTTTTGTAACCACCTCATGATAATGTTTTCTCCATGCAGACTTGCTCCCTGAATCTCCTATTGCTGTACTAAGACAAAGGAGTAGGATGAGGTAGTGCTGCAGCACTTCCTATGTTGGCATTCTGGGACCACTTCATTTTTGTTTTCCAGGGCCCAAAGTCAGAATATTTGCTGCTTTGATCATAGCTGATGGAAGAAAGAGGCCATCCCAGGGGTCTCTCCTCCCTTTACCAAACTGCTCCACACGAGTAGGGTTTTTCCTCAGTGGAAACCCATTAGCATACAAACGTAAGTCCTCATTGCCCAACAGAGAGAGCAGAGATTGCTAACAAGGATCTTTCTTCATGCCTCTCAATAGTCATCAATACCTGTTCAAAATTTTTAATATAAAATTATTCCTGTGTATACACACAAAACCATGAAGTCTTCTTTTCTCTTTCCCTCTCATTCTTTTGCATACATATGGGAAGTGTCTCCTCATCTGTGATTTAATTGGCCTGGATTCAAAAGAAATTAATAACAGGAATCAAGAGCTCTGCTCTCCAGCCTGTCGGCTTGTCTAGCAGCAGGCGGGTCAAGCCCCAGCAGCAGCTGCTGCAGCTCCCTGTGTGCAGGGCTGTTTGCCTGTGTCACTGCCTGCACATCCTGCACTGAGGGGATGGCTGGGGAGAGGCAGGAGTGCATAAACACATTCCCTGCGGGAGCAGCCAATCCATATGGTGTGCTGTGTGAAGAGGGATAAAAGCCTTGGCAGGACACCCTGGTTGAACAGCAGACTCGTCCTGTCAAATGCAAACCTCAATCAAACCGCAATCAAGGGAAGGCCCCTCTGCATGTTGAAAGGATTTTGATTCTTGTTATCCAGTCCCTTTCTTTTAAGGTATGGGGAACAGGGTGTACTAGCCTGGGCATCTGGCAGGATGACAGCATGTAGGAAGAAAATATCCTTCCACATGTAAGTAAGTCCCTTTATTTGGGCTGTCTCATGTCCAAGATCACTCCATCACATACAGGCACATACTTTTCCTGACAGTGGTCACATGCCAAACTACCACAGCAAAAATTTCCATCTATCAGCTGAGACACAAGCCATGGGCTTCATCTCAGCCTGGGGAAGGCTGGGAACCAGTGTGCCTTAGGATCTGACAGCTCACAGGATACATATCTTGGATTTACTTGTGCCAGGGTTTTCCCAAGACCTCAGCCAGCTGGGAACAGATGGAAGGGGCAGTCAATGCCAAGCTGCTTTTAAAGTCTACCTCCTGTGTGGGTTCCTAAGTAAGAGCAGAGTAGTGAAGGAAGATCTGCCCTGCCTCTGGGGACCAATTTCTCAGAAATTGTTCAGAGTGATTTTTACCTCTTGTGGAGATAAACACACCCATCTGATTCACCTGGTTGCAGTTTTACACAAAAGGCTACGGAATATGGTGGGCCCCATCCACAGGTGGCAGCAAGTCAAGCAAGGTAAGAGTCTGGATGCAAAGATATAAACAGTGTGGAAGCTTAAGTAACTTCCACAGTGCAGACATGGAGCTACAAAAGGAGATTTACTCAGTGAGTCCCAAAACCTATCCTGGTCTGATGTAACTGTTGCATTCGTCCATCAGAGGATTTCAGCAGGAAGACATGCAAGGGGAAAAGGATTTGATTATTAATTTCAGAGTTTGCTTGTTTGCTTCTCCTTCCCCTTCCTTCTGTCTTTCCCTGTCATGTCTCTGCTTCACTGGGCTAATACATGTTTCATAACTGAAATACATCTTCTTTGAAAATATTCCACTGAAATATTAATGAACAACAGTTTTAATTATTTGCTCAGTGCTTAATGACTTCATGGCAGCTATTCTGCCAGAGGTCTAAAGCTGTCTGCCTCAGTGACCAGCACTTTCCCATTATTGCCTTCTTCTCCCTCTCTGTGTCTCACTTTTTTAAAACTTAATCCTCAGGGATGAGCTGAAGTATTTTCCTTAATATTTCCAAGGTCTTTGATTTGTAGAGCTCCTAGGAAAATAGGGATCCTTTTCCTGAACAAGTGCTGGTGGCAGTTAAAGAGACACAGATGTTACCAAGAGCATCCTAGTGACACAAAGTTAACTGTCCGCACTTCTCTCTGCCGCTGGAAAATAACAGAAGGCCCCAACACTTCTTGGAACAGCATGCAAATGTTATTACAGTGTGGCCCTCTGAAGCCCTCTGTTGCCTTTCCGTTCAGAGAGGAGGTTCTTGCAGTCGCAAGGATGCCAACCCCACAAACACTCTAAGGTAAAAATATATTGCACTGGTAATTACATTTCTATCTCCCTCTACAGAAAAGTTGTCTGCAGCTGGAAGAGATATTTCCTTGTTGCAAAAGCAGTTTTTCCTGTGCATTCAGAGTGACTTCTTGGTTTCTTGTGCCAACAGCAGCATCATAAGTAAAATGTGCAGAGATAGGAAATCACTATCCCAGGGCTCAGCTCTGCTACTCCTGATGGCAGTGGTACCACAGGACTCTGTCCCTGACTCCCTCAGCAAATGTCTCAGCGACATTTCCAACCTGCTGCTGAGACAAATCTAAGACATGCTCTGTGGTGTCTGCATGCTGGGGGCTGAAGAAAAGTATCCAATTGATTATAGCCTTTCAGGGAATGTCAGCAAATATGTCCCAAAGGCAAGTACCAGCCAGAAAGAAGGCCTTTAAATGTCCAGAGACATCTGGGATGATGGGGAAGGAGTGGAGTTCCAGGAAAGGAGAAGTTTTGAAGCCAGAAGGCCTCCTGACATCTCTGGGAGGTGGTGCGGAACAGCCACAACTGCTGGTGATTTTGGCAGCCCTGGGAAGCAGGATAGATTGGCACTGCTGTACACTAAAGTTCTGTGTGGGACTCCAGAGTAGGCTGGATGTGATGCTTCATCTCCTCTCTGCTCTCTCCCCTCTTGGGCAAGACTACAGACTGAAACTTCCCTATCCAGCTCAGTACTAGGATACATGACAAAGAGCACTGGGAAGGGGAAAGGGGATGATAAGGAGAAAGATAAGAGGCCCTGCTGCAAGGAAGAGTCAAGAATAAATGGAGAACTCAAGCAGCAATCTTTAGTGGCCTTTAACTTCCCTGGAATTTGAGATTTATTGTGATTTGTGTGTTTTTTTCAAAAATCTCTTCTTGGCAAATTCAACAGAACGTGAAGGTCTTCACAACACAGAGTGGGCTGGCAAGGGTGCTTTGATTCAAAAAAGCATTGAGAACTTGGTCAGATTTGACTTTTACTCGATTCTATAGCAGTCTTCCCAAACCCATGAGAATGCCAGCACTGAGCCTTTCTCTGCAGCACCAGGGGCCAGTGGTAGGTGTATTATCCTGCCTTTGCCTCGATCCTGATTAATCTACCCGTGTTTTGAGCCAAATAATTTTTGTGAAGAACTGAAAAAATTGCAAGAGCAGTTGAAGAAGTGGCACAGTTCCTGCCAGTGTCAGCTGTTCCCCGTGCGGAGTGGAGGTGGCATTCGTGTTTTGCAAATGAGCCTGAGCTGCAGCTCTTCTCACTGCTAAGCTTCTTTTGAAACTTTCTGCAACAGCTTTTTTGCACCCACCCATGCAGAGAATGACATGCTCCCGGAGCTGCATGGGAACTTAGCAACACTTTTCTGCTAGAAAGACACACAGGTAGCAGCAGCAGCCAGATCCGAGGCTGCTCTCACCAGCTCTCCTCCCCACCTTCCACTCCACAACTGCAAGAACATTTTCACACCTTGTAGGGGTCTTGCTTCAAAGAATATGATCAGCCCTTTGCATCCATCACAGTGCAAGCTCAGGGGCAAAACAAGGTCTCAGGTGACACAGCAGGGCCAAGGACAGCTTTGGGTCACCCCAGTCCCAGACTCGAGCCTGGGTGACCTGCTCTTCCTGTGGCTGGTATTCCACCATAAATGAGTGGAAATTAAGCTCTTCAGAGCAAGGCCACTTGGTGACAAGACACAACTACAGCTGTGAGAGGATACAGATGCGGTAAAGCACTAGCCTAACCTGCACAGGGGTTTGTCCATGTCCTTAGTGTGCAGTAGCATCAAGAGAGTTTCTCAATTCCTCCCATGAACACAGAGGTGAGGACATCTTCCCACAGCAGACAGAGGCTGAACCAATGTGCATCAACTCTTTTAAGAGGTCTGGATAAGTGTGGCTCAAAAAACCCATAGAATTCCCCATTGTGGACCCTTGTGAGAGACAGCAGAAGTGAGATATCCTTATGGGATTACAAAAGAAAAGTCAAGAAGTTTGAGGAAGAGAACAGAAAGGCAGACTTTGCATTTGGAGCAGTTGTTACAGACCTCGGTGGGACAGACCTGAGGTGGTCCAAGGACGGAATGCCTCCAGACAAGTTTGTTTCTGTGTCTCTGTTTCATGAAACAAAATCCAGTGTTTGTGCTACTTTGTTGGTACTGAAGTATGGATTTACTAGAGTATTCTCATGACCGATGTCTTGCTATGAATCCTTGGAAATCTCATCTCTAATGCTGCCATGCTTGGAGGAGAGGCCACTTCTTGGGATCCAAAAAGACTCAAGATCACTGCTTGCTCCATTAGTAGTACTGCTGTTCCTCAGCAAGTCTGAGGCTAAAAATATGAGCCTGCATAACATGAAAGAATGGACACTTGAAGGGATAGTAAGTTTTCATCAATGGGAAACATTCCCTGGGAAGCCTAAAAAGGCTGGGAAAGTACTAAGCTATATCCTCTAAACAGCCTTCTAGTCTTCAAGGAAGGTTGCCATGGAAAAAGAACAATTTAGAGATCTCAAATCCCTTTTGTTTGTTTTTTTACTTTGTTCATTCCTTGGTGCAGTGAAGATCCCAGTAGAGACATCAGGCTGGCTGACATAGTCAGTGACAGATCTTAAATATTAATAAACAGATCTGCCTTCTGTAATTTGAAGCAACCTTCCAGATAGGGGTGCTTTGAAAGCAGCAGTTTGCTTGCATGATCTGGTTGAAGAGGATGTCAAAACAATGTGCAGGATACAGAATTGGCAAAAGAGGGTGATTAAAATAGCTGTGACTGCTGGCAGAGCATGGACTAAAAGTGCTCCTGTTCTAAGTGGATAAGTTTCAATGGAAAAAATAGCTGTCAGCTGACATAGATATAGAGCCCCAGCATCCCAGGAATACTGAATCCAGGGAGAATTTTTCACAGCCCTTACTTCACCAGTAAACTTGCAAGGCAGAACCTGAGATTTATGGAAACAACCAGCAGGGCCTGGCTGAGAATTTTTCCTTCGTGTGTTTTACGTTTGTTTGCCTGTACGATGACATTTGACAGAATGGGACAGCTCCCTGTGAAAATTTTCTTGGGGATGTGTAGAACTGTTCTGAGAAAAGGGAAATATTTTGGTTCCAAAATATTGGAACCTCTGCTGTACTGTGGCTCAAAGGCAGCTCCACCAGGATACTTCATGGCCAAGAAGCTGCAGGATGCTCCTGCAGGGACTCCTACCACCACTAAAGAATACAAATGAAAAACCAGGGTAGCAATTCTGTGTGGAGACATGGAGTCTTTCAGCTGCAAACTTGGGTTTCCTTTCATTATTCTTTGAATAGTGTGTTCTCACTGAGGTGTTGTTTGTTGCGTTTGAGTTCTTTTTTTTCTGCAGAGAGGGGGAGAAAAAGGAAACATTCTGCTTTTGGACCAGCTGTCAAACCCTTTTTGATGGCCAGAAATGTATCAACACAGCCTCTTAGAATGAATTTTTAACTATTCTTATATATTCACTTTAGGTTTGCTGAGTATTTAGAAACCCCTGAAAGTCTTCTTTCTGCTGGAGGAGACTGCTGAATGTTTTCAGAGTATAGGGGATTAATAAAATAAAGCACAAAATAACTAAATATCAGTCTAAAAATATGCAGACTTGATCTCTGCAATCCTAAAAAGCTGTAGGGAAAAAAGCATCTAGGAAACTCACCAAAATATTATAAGCATCACATCAGACCAAGTGAACACAAACATAATACAGATTTTTGTGACAGAGACCTTGTGTGACTTCACCAGCTGAAGGGCACAAAAGTCGCATGAAGAAGTGAGAAATTATACAAAATGGACATTATACCTGAAAGCAAAGGAAGTATACAATATTTCATGGATATCAAGAATAATTCAGAAGGAACCAGTCTGGAGTCTTGATCTGTCCCATTACTCAGAAACAAAGTATAGACCTTAAGCAGAAAATTAAATCCTAGAGCTCTAAATGCACCCATTTATGGGAAATGGAGACCTCTTATCTCATAATGCAGGTTTTCCAGAGCTGCAAAGAGATTTCTAATCACCAGTCCCACCTCTTTCCCATTTCTTCAAAAACAGCACAGAAATATCAGAACTGGAATTTGATCCTAAGATCTTTGAAGTCTGGAAAGATTTCTTAGGTTGAAAAATGAGTTGTCGGGTTTTTTTTCTCCTGTTGAAGGAGAAATAAAGGGTGGGAGAAAAGAGGCTCAAGGTATTTGCTGCCAAAACTTTACTGCTCTTAGAAGAAATGAGCTACTTTTCATGTCACAAAGGCAGGCCTATGCACCTGCCTCTGTGCCTTGAAAGAATGTTGGCATTACGTTTTCTAATAAAGTTGGCAAGGAGAACACATACGGGACAGTATTCATCAACCCCAAGATCTGTAACTAAGATCATTGGAAAAAGACTGCAAATGCATCAGATATCAAAGTAGCCGGTAAACTAATTTAAGAAGGAGATTGATTGCTGCTGTGTGAAATTAAAAATTACTACGCCTTTTTTTCCCACTGAAATTAGTCACAGACAAGCGGCATGTTAATAAATCAATTCTGGTGCATAGCAAACAGGCATGAGGAAAAGTAATTAGAAGCTTGTAGACATCTTCATCTGTGTCTCTAAAAGTTGCAAAGCCGTTCCTGGCTGTTTATCTAAACCTTTTGCCCATCTCTGCCCAGGTGAAGTGATATTCCATTTCACCTTCTTTACCTCTAGAAAGCTTTTTCTGAAATCAAACCCATCTCACTGGACTGAGGGTGTTTTAGTCATCCTGAAGTGTGTGTGTGGAGAAGAATATAGATACTTCCTGTCTTTCCCATGCTTGGAGAGCATTTCTGAATTTCTCCCTGTTCAGCTCTTCCCCAGCCTTTTCCCCTGCTCTGCTCTTGCAGCATTGAGGAGCCCTAGCTGCCCTTCAGACACTGAATTTAATGATCCTGGTAACTGTGTCACAATAGAAGTGTAGGCAAAAGAAAGAAGGAATAAATAGCACAGGCAGAGATGTATTGTGCTGAATTTTACATCAGGACCAGAAGGCTTTTTATTACATGATTTTCTTCTTTACAGCTCCCAGCAGAGCAGTGAGTGCACAGATTAGGCTGTAAACCCATACAGTGCAGTCTGTATAAATCACAAATATAAACCCATGTAATATTCCCTCATGGTGATCCAGCACGATCAGCCCTGTCAAAGCTGGTGGGAGGGAGGGGGAGCATTTATTGCTTTTGGTGGCATCTCTCTGTTTGCAGAGATAAGAGAAGAATGAAGAGGAGGCACAGCTAGTGGAAGCAACCAAAGGTACTGGGCATTCCCAATACAAGACCAATATATCCCAAATTTAAGGAGACTTACTCAAGAAATTTTATGAGGCTATGACAAAATGGGTTTAAGACCTCAACACTAGTTGGGATTTTGCACCAGAAATGAGATCCCTGCTCCTAACTGTACAAAAATGCCCCTTCCACATATATCCTGACACTTAAGGAAGCAGATTCAATGGTTGTGAAAGATGCTGTTTGAGGATATTTCACTAGGAAAAAAAGAAAACCTGTTTTGTGAATTAATGAGAAGCCCTGGCAGCTGAAATGATCAGTGGCACGTAATTTCATGTCAAGAGACATTTGCCTCCTGAGAGCCATATTAAGGGAGTCCAACTGGGTGTTGATATAGTTATCCTTTGCTGGTAGGTATAGAGATATTTTTCTCAGGCAGACAGGCTGCAGGCCAATGATCCTTCCTACTGGGGCTCAGAGGCAGTGACCTCTTCCAGACATCCGTTTAACAGACAGCTAATTAGGGAAGTCAGGGAATCCACATGGAGGGGGAGCAGCTGTCCCAGTCCCTTCTGCTCCAGAGAGAACGATTAGCCTATGCCCACAAACTGCTGAGGTCACAGTGAAAGTGTTCCTGGGAGCTGAGCAGGCACATGTCATCGGAGATGGATTGGGTTTTCACGTGCTGCACTGTGGATAACGATTTCCTGTGGGTTCTCACGATGTTAGAGAACACATGTGCCATAAAACAAGTTGAAAAAGTAGCTGTCCAGCAGCAGCAGTTTCCAGTCAGCAGCAACAGCAGAGACATCACAACAGCAGTAATGAATGTGTAAGGAGAGGCAGAGAGGATGGCTGGCTTGTATGTGACTGCAGCTCCTGAGGAGTCATTGATGTGTGTACATCAGCCTTTTCTTAGCGTTTCATGATTGGAGGATGCCAGGTTCTGTAAAAGGGTATGATAACAGACCCTTTCTCTTCCACCAGCTTTTGTTCTAAGGCCTGCCTTTCATGCTCTGAGTTTCCAGCAGATCACCTTTATTTCCATCAGCTGTACTTTTTTACCCTTCAACCTGATGTCACCAGTCATAGATGTCACCCATCAGGGATGCTCTAGAGCGTTTTTGTTCACAGTGACTCATGAAAGCAATTAGCTCTGAAAAGTAGCCCACTAAATGTAAAAGGAATTCAGCAAAACAACACATGACAAAGCAGTTGTAAGAAGTGATGTAAGCCCTTACTTGGTGCTACATGGCATTGAATTCATTCATATTGACTTCCTGGACTCTCCTTTCACACCCAGGGTCATGTACAAAAATAAGTAAAGAATTTTTTAGTATTCCCCACTCTTTTAAGAGGACACTGTGTCTGTGTCCAATGTAGCTTCCCTGTTTACCATTTTGAATAAGAACACAGTGGTAACAGACAGATGGACAAAATGAACTTAGAAGTCCTTGCCGTGTGCAGTCTCTATGATTCCATGAGTCATTTCACTCAGAAAAAGGGTGATGTAACATTTGAATGGAGCTAAAAAGACATGACATCATGGTTCTCTTTCCTTTCTGTGGAATTAGTAAATTAAATTAAGCTCAGCCATTTATCATTACCAAAAAACCTCTTTACTTTCTACTAAATACATGTCCCCTCTCTCTTCAGTCAATTCACTGGAGAAAAGTGAGAGGTTTTTTCCTGCACATGCAAAGCCAAACAATGTGGTGTTTGAGCCACTTATAGAACTTCCATCAACAAAAAACAGATCAGCAATATCTCCACCATAGCTACATCCAAAATACTTAACTGCAGCCTTTAGCAGCAATTCTTGTTCTGGCTGCTTAACTGAGTATCCCTTCCATCTGGGTTGGCTGAAATGCCCTAGTGAAGATACCCTGGCCATAGCTGTTTATGCCTTTTAGAGTACTGCTGTCTGTCTCTGGCTTATTTCTTTTTACCGCCAGAAATCAGGATATTCCTTGACACATTGTAACTCACAGTGACACAGTTGTACAGGATTCACCAACGGGGCCTTGAGCTGATTAAATGACTCTTTGGGAGGGTTGCAGGAACAAGGTTCAAGCCCCCCCTGTGCAGGTCTCTCCTTTCTCCACTCTTGATTTTTCCCCTCTCTTTTCTCCTAAAATAGACTCCATGATTCTGCTATGCATGTGGTGAAAAGAATAAATAGAAAGTCACCTTGACAGAGTTTACAAATTGTGGTATTTCTATATTATACCATTCATCCTCAGGTTACAGATTGTTAGGAAGAATGATCTTACTTGATACAATTAGAATCACAATATCTGAAGCTTTGAAACAAGGTTGATTGAGGAAATATTGCTCAAGTTTCCACAGAACAAAGTCAGATACCATAAAAATAGGAGACAATGCCCTTGGGATTTAAATATGGATTTTGACTGTGGGGGATACTGAACGTGCTGGGAAACAAGAAATTTGTGCTCTCAACTACATAGAGAGAGCCACTGAATGTCACAGGACAACGTGGTCTGAAAGAGAATCTTTAAAATATGTGTGACATCCTGAGGACACATCAGGAAAGGCCCAGGTGACGCTCAGGTCAGTCAAACTGAGACTGGATGAACACGCTGAATCTTTAGCACAGATAATTTAGACAGTCTTGGGACGAACACGGTTACAAGGTCCCATGAGGTCACAGAAGTTCTTGCTTTACAGTAGCTTCTGTGTAAAGCAGGGCTCCTAATTAATAGCTTAATTACTTACAGCCTGTAGAAACCTGCTCAGAAAAATGACATCTGTGCAACAAGGTCAAGGAATGAGGAAGAGCGTCCTCCTTGACACTTTCGGAACCATGACTGAGTATGGTGTCTTGAATTAAATTCAGAAATCTCAGGCTGGGACAGTTACTATTTAAATTAGTACAAAGTCTCACATGTCTCTGGGACTCCAAATCCCACTTCCGGGGTTATCACACCTGTGAGGATTTGGAATGTGCTCTCTGCCCTTATCAGCCCAAGGACCACTGCCAGCTTTTGCAGCACGTTCTTGTCAGAGCAAAGGGAAGTGCTGAGAGAAGCTACCTGGTTTGGATCTGTGGAAAATGAATTCTCCACAATTCCTTCTACAGACCCCCAATCAGATGAATGAGCCACAAAAAGTCCAAATCCAAGACAGAAGGGCTCTGTGAACAGAAATGGGAAGAAAAATTATCTTTCTGGCTCCTACCACTACATTTCTACCCCTCTTGGTAGAGACAGTAGTTTTAAGTAAAGGTCTCTCATGGTGATACACATCACGATTCTGGGACAGACAGAAACATCCACTGGCCACCATTGGGAATGGGAATTATGGGTAACATCTGGATAGAATTGCACCCTTTCTCCTCGATTTCATGATGATAGCAGGATGAAGAATGGGGTCAAGCAGAGACTGCCAAGCCCATCTTTCCCAGAGGATGCTGTAAGACCTCTTCTTTTGCCTCTGGTCTTGCCCATCCTCTTGGAGGAAGCTGGGTCCTCCTGCAGACATGTGTGGACTGGCAGGAGCAAACCTGACTCTTCCACACTACTTAGAAATAATGCAAGAAATGGCAATAATTCAACATGTGGAAATGTCATTGAAAACTTCTTGTTCATCACAGCCCATAATGAGTGTACTTAATACCAAACTGGCATGGGGGAAGGTTTTCCCAGCATGAAAACCTGTTGTTTTTTTCACCTCAAACAGGTAAAATTGTAGACTGGTTTTATTACCGACAGTAACAATTTTATTACCAACACGACAAAAATGTCTTGATTGGTATATTTGAACGTTTGAGATGCAAACTGCACAGATGCAGGTAGATCCTAGCCCATTTCTTTTCAGCTGGTTCTTGTAGTTTGTCCCTAAATAAATATATAAAAACTTGATCTCTTTCCTACTGCTGAGAAATCAGTCAATTCAATGAAGAATTACCATTGTGTGGGAGGCATCTTTGGGTGTCTAGCTCACTAGATTCAAATCTTTAGAGAGATACTCTGCAGCCTATTTGAAAGAGATGCGTAGATTGAAATCAGAAGTGATCAATTTCCTTTGCTGTGCATTCAAAGCAAGTAGTAATTCAGAAGACCTCACCAAGAGATGCAGACAGATAGCAAGCTGTATATTCAAGATTAAAATATAGCCCTGAACCTCTGGTACATGATGTTAACCTTTGATAAGAATATAAAAACTCTGTGTATGTTGCAGACTGATAAAATATTAACCTTAAGCCTCGAAAACATCCTCATCCATTTACTGCTGCATACATTGAACTTCAAGTGAGAGGACCTCCTTTCCCTAATCTTGTTTTTTAAAGGGTGCTGCCACAGCATGAGTTGAAAGAAAGGTCTATTCTATAAACATCACCCAATTAACTGCTCTAGATGAACACACTGTTCTCCTTGCCATAGCAGAGTTCAATGCAAATCATTCATGACCTTATATGTGAAGACCTTTAGCACATCGCAAAGCATCCAAAACCTTTTGGCCTTCCTGACAATGGAAAGAGATGTTGGGATGGCCAGAAGAAAGGGACCATGTTCCATTCCCAGACCTGCAAAAAGGTGTCTTCTTTTTTTCTCATGCCTCTTTCAGCAGGGCAGACACTGGGACATGCAAAATAATGTGCCCAGTTTCTCCCCTCAGATTGTGAACATGCTCCTTCTGTTTTGTCTCCTGAAATAGAATTCTTCCTGGAAAATCTACCTTTGCAGATGCAAAAAATTTGAAATATTTACCTGAGATAAGCGGGGATTACTAACAAAAGCCCCAAGTCCATTTCCATAATCCTGCTAACAACATCCCTGCTCTCTAAATTTAAATTTAACAAAAAAAATATGCATATAAATGTCAGGGAGACTGAACCCTTGATAAACTCCTGCGGTATACTTCTTGCCCTGCTCTTCAGATGCCTCCACCAGACAGGCCTCTGAGTGACTTTGTGAATACTTCAGGTACTTCCAGCTCAGTGGCAGCTGTGGACTGAAACAACATTCTCATAAAACTGTGACATAACAAGTCAATTGCAAAGCAGTAAAAAGTAACAGCAGGATGAAGAGGCTGCCTTCCTGGCATCAGGATATTTTATACCCTTGCAGTATGACTCTATTGACATGTCTCTGGGGCTGTATCTGGCTTAGCAAAATGTGTGAGGCATAAATAACTAGCAAAGAAAAATTCATGTACAATATTTGCTATTGTGTGGGTTGCTCTTGAAAATGAATAAAAAAGATCCCTCATCTCCTCGAATAATTTAAGTTGGTCTCCCTCCTATCTCAAAACTTCCTTGTAAGTAAACACCTGCATAGTGAATTAAACTCTCCAGGGAATGTTATTTGCCAGCTACTTTTTCAATTATTTAAAGTTAGCTTAAGGGCTAAAGCAATCAGGTCATTCATTAATTTAATTCCTTTTTGTAGCTGTACTTCGTGACTTGGAAATAAGACTACAAGATCAAAAGGACGAAGAGGAATGAAGAGGAAATTACACAAGACAATTATAAAGTTCCCTGGCCCATGACCTCACCCAGGATGCACAGTCTGCTGGTACACAACACACTCTAAATGGTCATCTTCTTGTGCAGACAAACACTTCTCCGGAGACATCTACCCAAAGGGAAAAGTTGGCAGGAGCAATGTTCATGCACACGCAAAGCACTGGCTGGCAGCCAGCTCCCACTTGGAAAGATGAGAATTGGAGATGCTGGTAATTCACCAGCCTCACTTCAGAGCCGCTGTCTTTGTCTGTGGAATTGCCTGGGGGAAGAGGGGAAGAGATCCTCTTTTACCCAATCTATGATGAAGCTTTCCTCTCGTCTCCCAAAGGACCAGGAGTTACAAACTTCTTGAATGTATTAACCCCACCACAGGCTTTTTGCAGAGGCAAAGGATGTCACCCAAATGCCCCTAATCAGGGGCCAAGGTCATCTATTTCTGAGCTGCTTTTCCAAGCACAGGAAAGCCAGCACTCTCAACATGGTGACATATGTAGCTGGCTCATTCAGCAGGCAGCTATTCTCTGTGTCGTGGCTGGGAACAGAAGCCTTGCTATTTCATTCCCCTCTGCCTGGCAAATCTGTCTCATCTGCCTGATGGGAGTAAGGAGAGGAGTGTGGGCCAGCAGCCAGCTGTGACCTTCTGCAAGAAGTACATGGTCTGGTGACTTCTCAGGACCAGGGCCCTCGTGAGTACAGTGGCCACACCATCAGCACTGTGACATCTCAGCAGGACAGTGGCACAGAATTCTTCTAGGACAGCTTCTGCCACAAAAGACCTTTGCAGCTCCTTGAGAGGAAGAGCTCATTTTAACCTCTTTTCACTCATACCTGGCACAAACGAGTTTAATTGTTTTACGAATCACCTTTTGTAGCAGAAAAGCTACAACAGTTCAGAAGGGTAAAAGGGCACTTGGGTGTGCCTCTATTCACATGCAAAGAGCTGGATAAAAAACTCACGGGTTTGCTTTTGGAGTGAGCAACACAGAGAGCTCAAACCTTGGTGTGACAGTCAGCAGAGACTGGGCTAGGCAGTCCCAGAACACACCCCATGCACTTTACGCAATCTGTGTGACTCAAAGCAACAGCCCTGCTTAAGCTAAAGAATTGTGTGACTTGGTATCTGGTCCAAGACAGCAAAACAAAGGCCTTTTTTTTCCATTAAAGCTCATCATCTTTGGACAGTTCCTTTGTCCAAGCTTTACTTGGACCAAGAAATAATGCACTGTTGAAAAATCTCTTGAAAATGCAAAAGCCTCCAGTCTGCTTTGCTAGCATTGCTTTAGCTTTGCTGACCAGCATATCCTGCTAGTATAGATCTTGGTATGTCACTGCCAAGTAAAGAAAAATACCACATTTTTGGTTTTTCTTTTGCCTTTTCTTCTTTGATATAAGAGGTTGCTGCATTCCCTGTACAAATACACGCTCCTGGCTGTGTGTCAAGCTCTGTGTAATAGACCATATTCATTTTCTTGATGGAGTAAAGTGGGACAGAGAGGAAAAAAAGTGGGGTGGACAGATAAGAGCGGGGAACACCAGCCAGTCTGATGGAGTGTGGCACATCATACTGCTGTTCTGTCTTACTGTTTTCCCTGTTGATATGGGGACTATGAGCCACCTTTCTAAGGAATAAACAGCAGATAACACCTGGCTGTTATTTCTCTGTCCTCTTCTTTTGAAGCTGGATCTCAAAACCTTATGCCAGAAAAGCAAGGACAGTGAAATCCATACATATATGCTGAGCACTGAAACTCAGATAAAAGCTAGAATTCATATTGTTTGCTACCTTCCAGTGGGAACATAAGCATTCTTTCCTCCTTCTCCCCAGTGACTACTGAAATATGTCAAAATAGAGATTTTTTTCTGAAGCCCCTGTCTCTGAAAACTGGATGAAAAGTAACCAAATATTTCAGAAGTTATCACGAAGAAAGACAAGTTACTCTTTTTTTCTGGTCACGTATACCTTGCTTCCATGTGAAAACTGTAGAAAATTCTTTACCCAGTGAGACAATGCGAGCAAATCATTAAAAAGCTTTGCATCCCTGCACCCCCCTGCGAGGGAGGTAATTACAGCAGGGAGTCAGCGGAGCAGACAGGAAGAAATTGCTCCCTTGTGCTCAGAGTGCGGTTTGCTGCCTGGCAGGTCTCACTTGCTGCTGGGGAGGAGGGAGGGTGTAGAGGCTATTTGAGAACCTAAGCATGTGGAGAAGTGTGCAGAGGGATTTTTTCAGTTGTGTGTCAGTGACACAGGTCCTTGGAAGGTTCATGGGAATTGGTTGGAGGTGTTTTGCACGCTCCTGTTTCTGCCTGTAAGGGAGCAGTCACAAAGTGAAGCTCATTCATACCACCAAGGGCTCAGCTCTCTCATAATGAATTTCTGTTTACAGTAGGGAAGGACATGTGTGACATGTGTGACATATCTCTTTCCTAAAAATAAAAGCAGGGAGAAAAAGAGGATTCATGCAAAAAGACCTTTCTAGATTGTTACCACCACCCCCCAGCCCAAGCAGAAAGCCTGACAGCCCCTGAGAAATAATCTGACAAGTTCAATGGTAAACTTGACAAGACAAAAATTATACATTTTTGAAGTTCTTTTTTTTTTAAATTTATGAGGCTTCACACTTGCCTACAATCTACAATGCTAAAAATATCTTTAGACATAAAAACTGAGGAACCTGCAAGACTCAAGAGGGTGGATATTTATGAAAAATAAACATAATGAGGTGGTTTTTTTATCATACACTGTTTGTGGGGAAGAGTTTATAGTGAAAGATATAATTTACTTTTCTCTTTCCAAAAGTTTCCTTGCAAAATGCACAAAAACTCCCTTGAATGAGCCATTCGGCTGTTGACTAATGAGACAATCCAAAAAATGGCAAGCCTAAAAACTTACATCCTCATTCTGGAGAAGCAAATGTGAGAGATAGGACATAGGGCCCCCATCCTGGGAGTGGAGCTGAGAGGAGCACAGGACTGGGCAACTACAGGAAGTGGGAGCAAGTCTCTTACGGGAAGGAAAACACAAATAAAATCCAAAGGAAATAACTGAACAAGTGGACAGCACAGTGATGGCCTCAAAGCTCTGTTTTTCTGAGGGAGGATGAAAAGCAACACGTCTCAGCATTGCTTGGGATAAGATCATCAGGTGACATCCTGCTTGGAAAACTGGATATTCCAACGGGAAAAAAAAACATGTAGGGCTTTCATAAAGTGCACTTCTCCTCCCTGCTGGCTCACTTGTGGATGCACATCTTCATTTCCGCCACAGAGGCAGACCCTGCACAGCTGCACCCATTGATACAGAGGCTCTGCAAGAAGCCCCAAATCAGCAGCACATTGGCAAGAGCCTTGGTGTAGAAAATAAGTCCCACACAGAACAGAAACATCACCTGCAGGAAACTTGGCTTTCATGGAGCACAAACCCCTCAAAATTCAATCATTCTGTGGGTAAAGAGCACCTCTGCTGTCTTACAGCATACAACCTCGTATAATTGTTTTCCAGTATGACACAGGCAAATGCATCATTAATGTTCTGGCAGGTGATGCAGGAATAAACATAGCACCTATGCCTTTGGAATGAGCTGTACTGCAGATACATCTTTTGCAAACAAAGCCTTCAACTTCAAATTGAAGTTGAAGGCCCACACCTAGAGCAGACCAGATTTTTAAAACAAAATTCACTACCAGTGCTGTATACTGCATCAAAGAATCCATCCCCCATCTCTGAACTTCCTACATGTTACAATTTATTCCCAGATGGCCTTTTTTGGTAGCACTGCTCAGGAGACTTTAGAAAACACAAATTTTCAAGAGCTCAAGCAACTGCAAAAAAAAGACATTTGATCATGAGTACCAACAGTTGATCTTTAGCTATACTTCTGGCTTTTGATAAAGAAGGGGGAAGGTTAGACTATTCTTTTGAATTAACAAGTTATCTCAAATGTAATCAAGGAGTTTAAGCTGAATGACCTATATAAATAGAAATCACATATATGGTTTATTTGTCAAAGTATGAGTTGATATCACTGTCAATTTTAGCTTAGCAAGGTGCAGGGTTTTGATGGTTTTTACCATCTCAGCACGTTCTCAGGCACAGGAGGTTTGGTCTTAATGTTGGTTTCATTTTCCCCCAGAAAACGCCAGTTAGTTGGATGTGGGGTTTTGCAGAAAACCACTTTTTTCACATGTTTTCTCAGGACTGTGATGGACCTGAATGGGAAGGCAGGGAGAGAAAGGAGCTCCCTGGGAACTCAGGGGAAGGACAGAGAGATATGTCTCTGCTGGACTAGAGCAAGCTGGACCATCTTTCTACAAGAGATCCAAAAATTGAGTTGAGGCAGCCACATTCAGCTATTCTTCATCATTATACTAAATCAAAAAACACCCAAATTTTTGTTTTCAAATGCCAAAATCCTTCACCATAGTACCAGATTTTTTCCCTGTATTCATGCCTTTTCCACCTTCTGTATTCTCCCATGGAAGTCAGAGGTTCCTACAGACTCATGCTGGCCCCTGGGATCCATTCACAGCTGGATGCCCTGGCCTTTGTACACCGGTTCTCAGCACATTTAGCTTCTCAGCCATATTGCTTTTTAGTATTAATTACATTGGGGGTTTTTGTATTTACTGGACCATGCTGTGCTTTCTTTGCTCAGATAAAACTATCTCACAAACAATCAAAATTCGAACAATCAAAACTTGTTATTTTGCACTGGACAAACACTAATTGTCTCAGAGACTTCTCAGCTCAAAGACAGACTGTTCATTTGAAGTAAAAAATACAGTAGTTCTCTGTCTCTTTTTGGTTTGTGTTTTTTTTTTATCTTGAAGAGTAGAATTCTTCAGATCTGAAGAGTGTTCTCTGGTTTGACAAATCAGCAGAGCTGGTGGATGTTTAGTGCAGGCAGATTAGAAAGACAGCTGAGAGGGTGAATGTGAAGGGTGCTGTGGAGCAGACACTGTAGTTTGCAATAGGCACTAGAGAGAAATATAATCAAATGTTTCCTGGCAGCCACTGATGAGGCTGCCAGTGTGACGCCTTCTCTGTCACCTCACATTATCTACCATGCTGGGAAACTCAGTAATTACATTGCAGACACTTACGAACACACACTTGTTGAAAGAAATTATGGGCACGAGGTGATTGCAAGTTAAGCAATGTTAAGACTGTCTCATGAAGGAAACAAACCAAAACACAATCACTTCTTTGGTAAAAAGATATTTGCATATTAAAATTTGAAAGGAAGAACTGACTGAGCAATTTTTTCCATGGGAAAGGAAATGGTTTCTGGAAAGCAAATGCACATCTGCAGAACAGAAATTATTTTTCTACTCTTGGAAGGATATTCTAAATTATCAGCCTGGGACAAGTAGGTCTGTTTTCCCAATGGGAAAGCCAAGCGTTTGAGCTATCAAGGGTGTTTTCTATCCAAAAGCCACAGAGTGTCCACAGAGGAGTCTTAGCTGGACATATAACCTGACATGGAACGTGACCATTGCCAACTAAAAGCTAAAATATTTTGTAGATACCTCCCCCAGCAAAGTATCTCAAAAGGTAGCCACTACTACCACTGAGACATACCCAGGTGGGTAAGATGCCATCCCCTTAAACTACCTTCCACTGTCCTTGAGAATGTCTGGCAAGAGATATTTTAATATTACCTCATGGGACAGGTAAAAGGCAGCAATTCCCAGTGGCCAGAAGCAGCAGAGCATGGAGAAAACAGTTAGGCCAAGATGATCCCTTGGTGGCATCATCAGGAAGTTGTCTTCACTCTCTGTGTCACTCGAGTAATCGCTCTGGAACAGCAAAAGAGAGAAACACAGGTGTGCTGGTTAATGACATTATTGCTTTTCCTCTGCCATGAGCTGGTTCCCTGATCATTTGCCCATTTCTCCTACTCCATCACAGCAGTGGCCAGCAGGTCTCCTCTTTCTCACCCACTGTGTCACAGATTCCATCACTACTGCATGAGCTTGAAAGTAAGAAAAGACAAATGTAAAGATATCACTCCAGGGAGCAGAAAAGGGCCCATGAAAGGAAGGGGCTCTCTAGTCAAATGAACCAGGGTGAATATTTCCTTTCAAAAATAAAGGGGGAGAAAGAGAGGGAGAAAATTCACAGTATTGCTGAAACCACCCCTTGAAATTGTGCACTCACCTGAACAGGTGAGATACAAAATAAAAAAATGCCTTTGATTTTCAGGTTTTTGGCTGGGTTGTGTACTGGCATAGTATCTGTGGAGACCACCTCTCTGATATTTCAAATTGCTTTTTCTTTCACATAAAGATGAAATGGGGGAAAGATTCCTCAAGTAACTTTGATCATGTGCTGAACCACAAAATTATCAGTGATGTTTCCTCCCAAAGACCAAGATGAGTCTGCCTATGAGTTACCAAAGGTGAGAGAATAATTCTAATCATAAAGTCCTGACCATGCAGACCAATTATGAACCAGAAGGGTGAAAAAAAAATTAAAAATGACAGAAAGAACTCCAACAGCAAATGGTACCTCTCAACTCTTCCAGATTAACACTCCTTTCTCCAAGCAAACCTTCCTTCCTAACATTCTCTCTTACAACAGGACACCTGATCCTGAGTTTACCAAGAAATCTTCTCTATTCAGAACTTCCCCGACACTGGGATAGTTAATAATTTGCCTACCTAGCTCTCTGTCTTCACTTATTCCTGGATCTGCAAGAGCTGCACCCTGACACTGAAGAAGCTGGATATCAGTGTTGTTGAGAAGACAGAATTATATTCATCAGTTAGGCTTCCCTTCCCTTCCCTTCCCTGCCCTGCCCTGCCCTGCCCTGCCCTGCCCTGGCACCCTTTCTTGGTTGGAGAAATCAGGCATTGGAAGACAGAATGCCACAGGAAAACATTTACACAGGAAGAAAGAAAAGAAACCAACTCCACTCATAAGATGCATTTAAGATGCAGTTTCATCATAGCCTGTAAGTGCTTGAGTTGATAATTTCTGATCAGAGACAGCTCTTCCATTCTGTAGAAAAGCTGAAGTGACTGAACAAGAATAGAGGAAGAGCAGACAACAAGTGCATCTTTTTAACAGAGATGGTGATGAACACTTTTCTGCAGTTGTAATGGACTTTTTATTAAAAAAACCCTTTTCTTAAATGAAGGCAGCTACCTCTAAAAGCTATGTACTTTACCTCAACCAAGACATTACAACTGCTCTGCAGACAGCCTGCCAAGCACACCAGAGACGTCAGACACAGGATCTGCTGTGAACTACAGCTGCCAGCAACCTCTGATGGATATTCAGGAAAGAGTCCTTTTCCTTTTTTCCTTCAAAGCAACCAATGCAGCAACATGCACACACTGCATAAAAAACTAATTGCTCATATGGCCCTGTGGGATCTGCCTTTGAATCCAGATGGTCCAGTGGTCTGGTTTGACAAAGACCAACACAACGCTGCTCCAAGTTAATATGTGCTCTGTTTCCCTCCACACAATGCCTGTTCCAGTAATGTTGTTAAACTTGATGACCTGTTCTGACCAGCACTCTGCATCCCTCTGCTCTCCTGCAAGTGTTTGAAGTTCACGTCCATGCAGCAGCTGAAGGCAGCAGCTGGATGGGGACCCTTCCACCAAGGAATGGAGTTTATCATTACTTTGCCTTCACACACTCACTCATTCCTGTGCAACATCTTGCTGATAATTTCTTAAGAGGTGATGTCTCTAAAGCCTTTTATTTATTTAATTTTTCCTGTGTATTTATTTCTTTTCACAGCTTTGAGTTTTGCAGTAGATTCCGTTTCAGTACTAAAGACATTTAAAAGATCCATAATCCCCTAACACTGACCTGCTGCAGCTCCTCTTTTTTCCCCAACTCCCAGTCTAAAAATTGCCCTGTCAGTCAGGCAGCCAGCCTGGCAGAATGGGCTCACCTTGCTTGGAAAGAGATCTCTCCTTGCTTGGAAAACTTTTCACATGTAACTTTGTAACATCAAAACACAACAGGCAAAAACCCCTGGATGTAGTTTCCCAAGCCTATTCTTCTTCCTTGAGCCCTGGACTTTGATAATCTCACTTGTGTTTTTTCTAGACACCCACAGCCAGCCTGTCTGTAGCTCCTCAGGAACTAGCATCCAGCACATTGCCACTGGAAGGGGATCACTGCAGACAGCAACGAACAGATTTGCACTAAAACAAGCAGGGGCAAGTGGTGTGGTCCTTCATCATTGTCCCCTTTTTGCTTCTGAGCTGACACAGCAGCCCTCAAAGAAGCGTGCCAAATATCCACCCTCTAAAAACGACAGCATGCAGCTCATCCAGAGCTCCTGCCACTCACAGGCTGGATCCCAGAGACATCACTGCAGAGCTCCAGTCTGAAAACCCTGGGAAGTGATGACGAGAAAGGGAATTGCCACAGACCCTGGCTACTATTAACAAGATTCATAGGAAGGCACTTGGACACTGCTGAAGGTGACTTCCCAGCCATGCTCACTTCATCTGGAGCTGGCTAATAGAAGTTAATATCCCTTGGCAGGGCTCAATACCTCCAGACTGGAGTGGCTTCTCCTTCAAAGGAGAAAAATAAGTCAAATGCAAAGTGTAATCACCCTTGTAATCTGTTAATAATGTGCCTTTGAAGGAACTCAGAGATATAAAGTGTGTCCTGTGAGTAGGATGACTCAGTGCCATGACAGCATACCTGGGCACCATACCTCTGACAGCACACCTGTGCTCTTCTGAGCGTATGCCATGGGACAAAAACACTGAAAATTATATTCCCATATTCTTAACGCAGCCCTAGATGAGATTGGGCAAGGTATTTATGGCACTGTTTTACTCCATTGCCCAGGTGCAGAACAGAGAAAATACTGTACACCCAATTCAGAAGAGAGCTGTGATCACCTGTGAATTCTTCAGTAAAACAAGGCTGCAAGACCCTGTCTTTGCCCATTTTGCAGAGCTCTCTGAAAAGGGAGCTCTGCCATACTCAGCCCCCCCAGGGGTGTTCAAACTTACTTTCTGGATACCTACAGCCAGGGAAGGCTGAGAACATGTCCCAGTGCAAGACCACAGGCTGGAAGCATTGACATAAAGCATGTGTGATGTCATGCAGTGTCTTAAGTTGCAATACAGGATGTGACCAAAAGTACGTATTCTATCACCATCTGTTGAAAACAGGTGGGGCAGTGATTCTTACCTCTGTGGGAGATATCCTCTGCTAATGGGCCATCTGTTAAAAACCAGGTGGGGCAGTCATCCTTATCTTTTCCACAACCCATCCTTCCTCCAGGATGATATTGTCTGTTAATGGGCCATTGAGTCCCACTGCATGACTGATAAAATTACATCATCCCACTGGAGATGCTCCAGCCAGGGGGAGGAGCCAAGCCTTTGCTACCTAGATGAAAACTGAGATTTGGAACATCAAGGCAGCCTCTTTCCCACTGGATTCCAGAGGAAAACTAGACCTTTCCACATCATCACTGGGCTGTTGGAGGAAAACTACACCCTTCTGCAGGACCACTTCTTCAACAGAACCACATCTGTCACTCCAAGAGGACTGCAGCCACCATTTAATGGGAGTGCTACCAAACACCCTGACTGATGGGGTGTCAGGTTAGTTTTTTTGGGTTTGTTCTCTGTAATACTGTATTTCTATTTTAATTTTCCTAGTAAAGAACTGTTATTCCTATTCCCATATCTTTGCCTAAGAGCCCCTTAATTTCAAAATTATAATTTGGAGGGAGGGGGTTTACATTCTCCATTTCAAAAAAAAGATGCTTCTGCCTTTCTTAGCAGACACCTGTCTTTCAAACCAAGACATGGGGCTTGATGAGCATAAATCTCCTCAGGGTCTTCTCTTCATGTTGTGGAAAAAATGTGCCAGGAAGTGCTTGGGTATGTTGACAAGAGTTGTTGGATGGTACAGGATCCAAATTCTATCTCTACAGTTTCATGCTCAGGTCCAAAGGATGAATTTTCACAACAGAATTCAGCACTTTCTAGTGGGGAAAAAAAAAGAAGAAATATATACCTTGGAAGGACTTAATTTCTATTCTTCTTTCATTCCCAAAATATTCTATTTATTTTGCATTTAGAAGTTGTTTCAGACATTGCTGCGTGCTGGGAAAAAGTAAGAGGGTTTTAAGAGAGAGCTCCAAGGTATTCTTTTATGCGACATATATGAATAATTTAACTTGCTGCCACGAATAGTTTGGGTGTCTCTAAATAAGCAATCTACCTAGTGGCTAGGAGGGAAACTAGCAGACATATAATATGACAAATGCTATATTTGGATAAAAGATGGCACATGAAATTTAACAGGAGGGTATTTCATCTTGTAACTAATTTCATATTTCACTGCTGCCACATTTGACAAGTTGTCTGTCTATTAGCTGTGGTGTAAACAACGCATAAGATATTTATAAATTTTCCAGTTATACCTAAATAGGGAATAATTTGATTTCAGGGATGGGCATGGCAGAGAGAAGTTTAAAGCCCTGACACAATGTGCAACCTTCTCTTTTCATGCCTGGTAATTGCTGGAGCTAAGCAGGGCTCTATGTGCTAATGAGAGCTGTTTCTGAGATGTTTTTCCCTCTAGATAATTATGATTTTCTTAGGTAGACTGAACAACACTCCACCAGGACCTGAGAAGCACTGTTAGTAAAAAATCCCTACAAATAAGTTGGTTAAATGTTGCTGCACGGTACAAGCCATGATCAGGATGTCTCCTGCTCCTCTTATGTATCTCCCATATTCTTCAGATTCACCAAGCTTGGGAAGGGAAGAAGGTATCTCCTTGCCAGCAACTTGTCCTTGTGTTTTTTCCAGAACCTTTCTCTACTGCAAAGTTTTCTGACAGAGAACAGCAACCTTTCTGGTTATCAAGAGCCCAACGCTTTTCAAAAAGACAATCATGTCAGAAGCAGTCTGACCTGCAATAAAATTATTTTCTGCATGTTTCCCTCCTGAAAGTATTGCATTGAGGTGAGGGGTGACGCTACAAAGGGAGGAGATTGATTTTTTTTGTATTTCAAAGGAATTAAATATCCATCCTGAAAAATCCTAGGCAGGCTTTCTGGTATAAGGCAGGCAATGCCAGAGAGACATGGGGAAAGAGCAATGACACACAACCCCACGGTTGGTATGTCTTCCAGAAGGCATTTGACAGAGATGCTCAAGCTGGGACTTCGCTTGCCTTGCATTGACATGTGGAGAACAGAAGGTAGCCCTCAGTTTTCAAAAGAGCTCTTCTGCACAAAGCTCTTCTCTTTGCCAATGTTTCCAAAAAGGGGCTAGTTTACAGAGTTTTCTCCCAGACAGAAGTGGCGATGCAGATATGAGCCCTGGTGTGCTCTGACACTCTGCAGCTTCCATGCCTTGATGAGCTGTGGCTTGACAGTCAACACGACGAGATACACAGCAACGTCCTGTGCCACCGTCAGTAGCAGACTCAAACCCTTTAGGATACTCACAGTGGGGAAGCAAGATTTGCATCTCTGTTGTGTCACCCTCTTCCTTCTAACTTCTGCTCCCAGTCCTGGTACTCACTCTTTCCCATCCCATTCTATTAGTAAACTAAAAAAGCATTTAATTCTTATCAGTGACTGGCAGGGAAAAAATTCTTTCCAGTGGGACACACTTGTGCTGTGTGATTTAGGTGTTGTTTTTGTGTAGTTAACAATCTGGCATAGTTCATCACCTACTCAGTGACTGCTTGTCCTTAAATAGTGTTCTTCCATTCCTAGATTCTCCACACATGAATTAAGGTCTCTAATGAAGCTGTGCTCTAGCAAAGCTCAGGAGGCCCTCACGCATCTGGCCATACAGACACAACCTCTATCCACCAGCTTCTGTGAACCAGAAGAGCAAAACACAGCAGACACGTTTTTTTTCTGGTTTGGTGCTGTCAAATTAATCTCTCCTCTCCTTCACGACCAGCTGCATCTGCAGAATTTGGACCTTCCTGGAATGGAAGCTACTTGCCATGCTGAGCTACTTCTTGCTGAAAACAGCTGCTCAGCAGGTTGATCCTTTGGGAACATGGTAAAATTCATGGAATGTGAAAATCAGTGCTGCACAGGGTTGGTCAGGGAGCACAGCAATGGAGACAGACCCTGGTCTCAAAGCAGAGGCTTCCAGCAAAACAAGCGTTCCAGCTAACCAGGTCCAAACCATGCCTGGTTTTCTCCTCCCCTGTCCCTAGTGGAGGAGAAATATTGATGGATAGGACAATCCATGGGTGGTGTGTACTTTGAGAAGGTCTTCTTATTCTGAGCACTTTGTACATATAGGTCAAGATGGTTTCCATACACCTATAGTTGTTAGCACAGTGTCACTCCAAAGGGTCAAATGAGACAGGGAATCTGTGATTCCAGATGCTCTATGCCCATTCAAGAACTGCCACGTTTGACCTCAGGAGGTCTGTTTCCAGAGAAACGGGTTATAAAGAAGAAGGAGCCAAGGAAAAGGATGCACACACTGTCAGAGAATGTTACCAAAATTTACTGTCTCATTTCTCCTCCTAAGATCAGGGGAAGATGAGGTTCTACAGTGGGTTTTTAAGACTCAAATGTTCTCTGTGAAAAGCTGATCAAGTTCCTCCAGTACCACTTTGAAGAGGGATTTTCCCTATGCTGCTCATTTTCCCAGCCTTTTTTTATCTTGTTCTTTGAAAGTTGGCTTAAGAATGTCTTCTTGCCTTGAATTGATGCGAGGGAGACTTTTTTTTGGTGCCTGAATGTCAGGCCATATGTGTCAATAACACCATGTGTGCTTCAGTCACTTGTGTCACTACTGCATGAGAGAAACTGGGGCAAAAAGACAGCAACCAGGAATTTTGTTTTGATTAAGGAAATTATACTTCACATGGTCAATTCTGAAATTCTGTGGAGGGGTGTGATTTGAGCTAATACTCTCGCATGCTTCAGAGAGAAGTTTTCTGTCTCCCTGTGGAGGCATTGAATACTGCATTAATGGCATGCGCTGGGAAAAACACTTCCCTCTTCCCACCTTACCAATATAGACAGAAAAGAGAATAAAATGGAAGTCAGGCTCTTGCTGGATTTCCCCTGTGCTGATCTCAGGGTGAGACACTGGTATTACAGGAGGTGAAAATAGAAATTTTAGGGCCTGTTTGGTCTCGGTCCTAACCAAAAATCACGGCAATAGAGAAGCACAACCAGTGTCTCTATCTCAGCTGGGACATTCATGTTTGAAGGTATGACTTTTCTCTAGACAGCTGGAGTGTCTTTGCTACTTTAGGAGTCTCTGACCAATGGTGGAGGAAGTTTTCAGATCACCAGCATTACGTTCACCCTCCATTCCCAAACACTGGCAAACATAAATCCCTGCCAGACTCAGGCCTCTGGTTAAAATTTTAAAAATGCATCATTCAAGAAAGAGTGAAGTTGTTTCCATAGTCTTCCCTGTTATTTTACAGTGATCAAGCAATGAGGCATGGGACTCCAGAAGAAAATATTGTATTTGGATCTAAAAAGTGTTTTGCTCCATGAGAAAAATACCATTTATTTCAGAGACATGGATTCACTGCACTTGAAACCCAAAGACTTCTGTTTCTGCATTCACTCTGAGGCAGAAATGTTTTGTGTCTGAGCCAGTAATTTAAAACATTCTGCTCAAGTCAGGTGAAGGCAAGAGATGATGTTGGCCTGCTGAGTAAGATGGGCTCCATGCAAATAAACAGATGGTCCCAGCCCCAGTCTTACACATCATTTAAGCACATGGGTATCCTTCTGTTTCTGGCCAGCCCTTTCAGAGGTGGAAGGGAAATGCTGATCTCCATTAGGGCCAGTGGGAATTTTGCAATTGGTATCCACAGATCTGGGACCTTACCAAACAAAAAAGATAAGCAATCATTCATTGTCCTAGTGGACGAGAAAGTTATACATGTGATCCAAAAAGCAGCTGATTCCCTGCTGTTCAGCTCTAGGGGGTTGTACACTTAATTTCAAACATGCCCTCTTCCTCCCAAGCCTTCCTGACATATCCCAAGTGACATCTGACCTCTAGTTCCTGGAAATCCTCCTCTTCCTCCACTTCATAGGAGAGGGTGTGGATCTTGATGTCATCTGCGGAGAGGTCGATGAATTTGCTGTCAGGGTACTCCAGGGTGTCTTTGGTGGGCGAGTGCTCCTCGATGAAGGTCGTCTCACAGCACTCTGAGCCCAGGCTCTCACCCCATGAGCGTAGCATGTTCTCGGAGTAGAGAATGATGTTGGGCCTGTAGTGAGACTCCACTGTCTGCTGCAGCATGCTGGGGTCCAGGAGCTGCTGCACAGGGTCACTCCTGCCATTCTCCAGGCATCTGGGAGAGGATAGGCTGCCCGCTCTGTGGCTCTGGTACTGAGGGGTGGGGTACACAGAGACCAGACCATCTCGGCTCTCTGCCACTAAGTTCCTTGTGTTAATTAAACCATTCCTTTTCCCAGCCTCAGTGATCTTACTGTGCATCAGCACGCTGTTCTGCTCAACCAAGCCATCCATACTGGGACGTGTCTGAGGCAGTGGGACCAATTGCCTTTATTTTGGTGTGCCTTAGAGCTCACGCTGGGTGAGTGGCTCCCATTTTCCTGATGAAGAGAGGAAACAAACCAAGGTAAGGACAAAGGCAATGAATTGAGGGACTCAAGTCAGCCTGTCTTCCATATAATCTCAAGAGAAAACAGACCCCCATATATGTGCACACCCTGACTTAGTTCTCCAAATATACCCCCACTCAGAGAGGCAAAGAACACCTGCCCCACATCCATGGGATGTAGAGAAGCAGAAGAGGTGAAATGTCTTGATAGTGATAGACCCCATCAAAGAATTACTTTGGTGCCTGCTCCAGCCTCCCACAGGTATACAGCTGTCATCCTAGGATCAACATCCCTTTCCTCTAAACACTTTGATAAGACATGGGGAAAAAACCAAAAAAGACCAAAACAAAAAAAAATATCCTAAAAGAATCATTTTCAGTTCTCAGAAATCTGCAACTGCAAAAGATGGGCAGGTGCTGTGTTCACCTGTCAGTGTCTGCAGCCACCCTTTGCCCTCAGCAAGCACTTTACTACCCTTTGAAACCATTTTTTCCAGGCCAGACACTTTCTCACCAGGCTTCTTGTTTTTCTCAGCTGTAGGCAAAGGAAAATGCCTTTTGAAATACTGATGTATTGGCCACAACAACAGTAAATTCAGGGGTTCATTTCTGGGCATGAGCATAAAAAATACAGACATGCTATTGGCTTCAAAGTTCTTGATATTAGACCTTCTAAGACCAAGTTGTTATTAATGTAGGATTACCTGTCTCAATTGTGCTGTCTGGAGGAAACTGAGAATGAAATACACAAACACATAAACATATGTAATTTTTTTACTCAATGTTTTCTATTTCCCTTTTATGTCAGACAGCCTCTAACAGACCAATGTCTCGCAAAAGCCCAGTATTATTTCCTCTTAACCCTAGACTTCAAATAGCTTTAGTCTCTCTTTTGGATGCAAGAATAATTTAGACCACTGCTAAGAGTGTTCTAACACTACCAATTTGTATAACATACAAGAGAGCATGACCCAGAGTGCTGACATGTTTACATTCACAGCACTTCGTTTAACATGCAGAAGCCCCATTTTTTTGTGCTGTCAAGTAGTTCAGTGCTGCTCTTAAGTGAACTGGAAGGAAAGCTACAGAAGAGAAAATCCACCACGGTGGGATTCCATGGAAGTTACATGTTCAATCTAGGCAGCAGGAGCATCCTGCTGGGCCTCCAGCTGCTTGACCACAAACGTTCTACTTCTCCCCCAAAGAAACTATATGAAAGCACATCCCCACAGGCAGAATATGAGAAACACTCATCAACTAAAGAGTAAATTCTCAGACTTTCTCAGTTTCTTCTGGGCTGGCTTGGAAAATGTAAGAGGCCCCCCAATGTGTGACATCAACCATCAATCCTGCTGAAGACAGAGAGACCTCATCCAAAAATTGCGAACTCTCTTGGAAACATTCTTATCTCTGCCACCTGTCAAGCAAAGTGAAATGGTCAGGAGGAATATGCCACAGATGTAGCATATTCAGAAAATAGAAATTGGAGGAAGACTCACAAATCAAACAAAGGGCCTCCTAGAAAAATGTATGAAGAGGTCAACACTTCATCACAGCATCAATGGAAAACTTGGCTCTGGCCTTGCACCTTCCTGTGGCCACATAATTTCAGCAAAGTCTGGCTTAAGTAGCACTCAGGAAAATGCCATTTTAGGGCATTTTTATTGCATGCCTTGGAGCTGCATTGTTGCTCAGTATTACCATGGATCTAAACATCTATATGGCAGTTCCTTACCTTCTGTGCATTTAAACCAGTCTTGTAAACCAATATTGCAGAATCTGAATGACACTTTCCCCTTGGGGGAAAAACATCCAAAATGAGGCAAGGACAAGACAGGGAGCATCCTTCCCGCACAGAGCTCCACTGATAATAGGGATAGTCCATTGCTCAGGATATCCTCTCTGGAGTCCCACATAGCAATGCAGGCAGCATGCCTCAGGGAAGGTCAACAGGGAGGTGTGGATGGCATCATACAATCAAGGAAAATGGTCTAACCCCAGGTGCATTTTAATCTTTAGCTGGCTGCCCGCCTTACCAGAGCCTGACCCAATGTTCTTGGCCCTGCAAGAGTATTGCTTAATGGGAAGAGGCTGATGAGACTCAGGCCTTCTCAGTATGATATATTAAGAGGGGGAAAAAAGAGAAAGAAATAATTATATTAGTATTACTCCTGAAATGGAATCCCTTGTGTTGAGATGGAGGTGTGACAGAGTGGCACAGGGTCATGAATGATGCTTAGGAGCAAAAGGCAGCTATGCTCCTGCACAGGTCAGAGCCTTTGTCCTGCCTGCAGGGACCCCTTGAACAAGGATCCAGCCACTCCACTTTCACTTGGGGCTTTCATGGACATGGCCTGGGCCAGGCTTACATGCCTGTGACTCACAGGCATGTCCTAAAATCAAGATTTTTCCAGGTTCCCTGCAGCCCAGATTCCCTGGATGGCAGTGCCAGAGCAGGTAACCTCTGAGAGATCACCTGAGGAAACTGGAGTGTGCCTTCTCTGCAGGGGGTTAACATTCAGAGCAGAAAAAAGCTCTCATTACCTATGACCACAGTGAGGTTTCAGAGTGATGGTGACAGGAAAATGAAATTCATCAGAGCTCTTGAAATTAGAAAGATTTTCAGTCTGCTCCAAGATGCAGAGTTAATTTTAATTGGTTAGATTCAGGTTTCTTCTGTCTTTGCATGGTTTTACTTGTCCCACAGATCACTCACTGGCACTGAGACCAATCAGAAATAATTCTACATTTTCACACTTGAGTCTGGAACCAGAAGGAAAAGCCAAGTTCAAGTTATCAACAGAGAGATATATATAATCAATATATCAACCTTCAATCTAATGTTTATCTTGGGGTTAGACATTTTTACCCCAGTCTACTATAAAAAGTGAGTCCATTAATTATTTTAACCTTCACTCTTTCCAATTTCTTGGATTCCCCCTCCCCCTTTCTCATTATAATAAGAAGCTGGATGCAGCGCCAAGATCTTTAGTCTGCAATGCTGTGGTTTATTAAGCTATCACTTGTGCTACAGTAGAGCCCAGCTACAACGAGGAGCTGCACTGAGAGCCCAGCTCTGCTGGGTGTTCCTGCTATGATGACTGTGCCTAACAAACTAATTAAGCAGAGGGTGTGAGACAGAGAAATACCAGCTGTAGAGAGGGCAGGGAGAGAACAACTGTATGCTGTGCCCCAGGCTCTAGCAGATGAGGAACAGAAGCCAGCTCTGTTACTGCCCACCGTCTCAAAACTCCTTTGGTCTCCCAGGGCCTGGGAGGATGCTGTTTTCCTTCTCTCTCCATGGGACTTTGCACAGCTTAAGGGCTCTTCAGCCTTCTGGAGACCCTTGCCAGGCACCCAATGTCCTGTTGGGACAGTCGGGAAACTCTGAATACAAATCCCCTGAATACGGAACACGCCACACAGTTGAAACATTGGGCTATGGCTAAAAAGCCCCAGCCATCTTCTCACAGCAGACCAGAAGGACATTCATCTACACAGATCAAGCATCACCGGCCCAGCAGACCGGTTTATTGGCAAGAAAACTGGAACATGAAGGCAAGTGAGGCTGAAGGCAGAGTCCCCATCTGCTGTCAAAGCCTGGGGCTGCACCCTCTGCCATTCCCTGCAGATCTTGAAGGTCATCAGCCAGAAAAAAAGGCTCAAAACTCGTGTGCTTCTGCATGGGGGTACTGGATATCAGTGGAAATCTTTTCCCCATGAAGACAGTCAAGCACAGGAAAAAGCTGCCCAATAAAGCTTTGCAGTCTCCATTCTTGGAGGTTTTGAAGACCCAACTGAATGAAGCTCTGAGGATCGTGGTGTGATCCCAGAGTTGATCTCTCTTTGAACATGAAATAGAACTGCAGACCTCCTGAGATTCCTTCAACTTGATTATCCCACGATTCAAATGCCTCTGATCCTCAAAGATTCCCACCTGTCTCCCATGCTCCCCCAAACACATGTACTGCTCCCAAATCCCTCAGTCATTCTAAATCACCAAAATGGCAAGAAGTGGCAATAGTGAGCCTTTGTGACACCAACAGAAGCCGATTCAGCCACAGGATTATCAGATTCAACAACATCCCCCTGTGTTTGAAACTGATTTCCCCTCTGCCAGCACAGAGAAAGCAGAGGGGAGAAAGATCTTTTGAAGAGCAGTCAAGCCCACATCATGAAAGGAAGTTGCAGATTTCCTGGCATGAGCTCTCAGGTGAGAGAGTTTCTAAAGCACGATGCAATAGGCTTCAGCATGGTTTGGGGAATTCCAGACATTTAGAAACTGCAACAACAAATACAGACCTTATGCATGAGAGAAATCACAGGTAGTATATGGATCTGGAGTGCTGATTACAGAGTGAAATATTTAAGAAAATGAATGAAAAAAACCCTTTCCCACTGGTATTTTTCTTTTTTGATTTAGTTAGGCTTATTAAAGCAGGTTTTGTTTTAAGGGAATGCTGTATTTCAGCAGCTGGAATTCCTTTTACTCTATTAAGTAAACTACAGGGAGTTTTGTAAGGCAGTGCAACTAACTCACACTGGGAAAATTAGGAATGCATGCATTAGTGATAGCTAAATGTTTCATTGCTAACAGTGGAATTAAAAAGACCTCCACACTATTTTAGTATTACCAAAATGCAGCAAATCCGCTGTAAGGTGTGACCTGTCCTCCTAAAAACTAGAACTTGGAGAATGCTGAAATGCCCAAGGTCATGTCAGGACAGAGCTGGAAATAAAATCTAGGTCTCTTGATTGCCTGGTGCAGAGATATATGTTAAAACAATTACCATCTGCATATCTGCCTGAATAATTGATTGCTAAATTCAGTATCTGAACTAAAGAATGGAGTGAGGAAGAAAGGAGGAATTCCCTTGCATTGACCTAATATATAATAATGTTATTCCTGCAGCAAAGTATTTCCTTTTGAGCAGATGGAAGCATTTTGCCTGAGCTAAAATGAAATGCAATGTTTCATTTATTTATTTTTAATTGAAAAAGTGGGCTTTTAATTCACTATGCTTCAAGTTGCCTCCAATTTAAAAAAAAACAATGACATTCAGACTTTCATAGCAATTCTCCTCCACAACTTAAATTTTTCAGCATTAATTCTTAGTGGGGTTTAGTCTGAACTCACAACTTTTTTCATTCACTGCACTTTCCAGACAATAAATAACTGGCCTGACTAACAGCATCTTGCTATGGTGCAAATAACCCCGGCTGTTGTGGGAGGCGCGGGGTAAAAACACCTTGACACCTGTACCATTTCTGGAAATTAGTCTGCAGAGTGAAAGCAGTCAGAAGGTCTGACTGTTTTTTCTGCTGTGTTTTCAAGAGGCTCGCCAACACTGCAGACCAGGAGCATCATACAACCCCAAATGTATCCAGCATCACCTGTGAGCTCCTCACACTCCAAACAGGGGAGATTGAGCTATGAGGAGTGATTCTAACTTTAAGAGCTTCCAAAAGAACCCTGAGAGTCTCTCCCACAAATACCAACATCACAGCATCCCCTGGCTATCTTGGTCTGCCTACTGGATGAATCCTGTTCTTCCCTTTGGACCTAAAATCCCTGTTTAACTGTGTTTGTGACCAGGCTGGCCCACAGACAGGAACACCCAAATGTGGATCCAGGACTGGTCCTACTAGCTCGCTCCTGCCTCATTCCTGATGGGCAGCCAAGCCCCCAGAGAGCCCATTCTTTGCACACACCCTGCTCATCTGGCTCTGCTTGCTTTCCCACACTACATGCAGGAAGCAAAGCAGGACGAGGCGCTGCCTCACACTCACTCTGCATGTATGCCCCCAGTGCTGCGCTTCAGGCTGGACTTGAGGTATTCCTGAAGTACAGATGGAAAATAAAGAGATAACAGAACAGGAAGACAGTGTGGTGGTGCAGACTTAGTGCAAAATTGAAGTTTCTGTACCTCCTGCCCCAAGCAAAGCACCCCAGGGCTGTAAGTCACTTTGCTAGAAAAACTGTAAAATTACTTAAGTCAGTCCATCTGGGTAAGGATGATTAGAGTAAACAGACACTTCTGGGGCCATAAAATCAGCTGTGCTCCATAAGAATTAGAAAAATTGCAGAGCCAGGACTACATCACGGGACAAAAGCTTTACAGAGTAAGTGATTTAGCCATGGCGAGAGTGGTAGACAGGGCAGGCAGGGGAAAATGAAGCAATAGCATCTGTGGGGCATAGTTAGAGCTTTACAGACCTTTCTTAACCCTACACTCACCCCTCCCCGCAGAAACAAAAATGGAAGTGAGTAATGCTGATGCCTATTAGACTCGGGGCATGGTCTGAACACGACAGAAAAATCCCATCCTCTCTGTTCTCTGGGAGAAGGGATATAGGACCTCAGGGACTTCTGTATGGGACACACAGGCTTTGGGCTGGCAGCATATCCACATCACAACCTTGCCTCCATGATCTTGTGAGCCACATGCAGCTGGAAGAAGGGAGATGGTTCTGTTGCAAAGAGCACAAAGTTAGGAGCTGGAAGCTGGGTGGGTGACATGGGGACATTACCCACTGGGAGAGGACTGGATAAGTCATTGCATGGAGTTGCTGTGGGAGATGTTGTGAAGCAGCACACTGAGCGCAGCTGTCTGCAGGACCTGACACCAGGTTGCATGCCCTTCCTAGGTCCTTTCCCTAGAAGCTGAACTATTTGATTATGCCCCATCCCTGGAAGTTTTCAGGTTGGATAGGCCCTGAGAAACCTGAGCTAGTGGAATGTATCCCTGTCCATGGCAAGGGGTTTGGAACTACATGATCTTAATATCCCTTGCAACCCAGACAATTTTATGATTCTGTCCTTTAGCAAGCACCATTTCAGAGTTCTTTGTTCTCTCTGGGGATTTTTAAGGCATCTGAACAGTCAAACAAAGTACACAAACCCCATCAAAATTATGCTAGAATTATGCCAACTTGGTGTGAACAGTTAGTTCATTCTTCTTGTGCCTTGGTGAAGCCTCAAAGCATAAGGACAGAAATACAGCAAGATTTGGAGAGTTATTGGTAAATGAGGGAACTTTGCACATTCAGGTTTTATAGAGACACACATACAAATACACATCCATAGGAATGCCAGGTATAAAGCTGGCACTGCTAAGGCATGCATGGACTCACACCACTCATGCACTGCACCACTGCTTCAAAATGCTTTTCCTGTGCAGGGAAAACAACCAGTTTGTCTCTCTTCTGATTTTACAGCACCAAATTCAAATCATAGAATCTCAGAGTCACAGGCATTTACATCTGAAGAGGAGCATTTTGCTGTGACCCCATTACTCAAAGTAGTTTCTAGCTTTTTGCCAAGAAAGGGTACTCAGAAACAATTGACATGATAGCTGGAGGATGTGTATTCAGACACTTACACACAGCCACTATTCATGTTTGTCAAAGCAAAGCCAATGAACACAGAATATTTTTCTCCTGTGTGCACCTCTGCAGTTATTTTCCATTTTTTTCCCCAACTGCACCGTACAAACCATAACCTGTAAAAATTCTTCAAAGTGAAGACAACAAAATTTGGACTCTTAATAACCACATATGTAATCTGCAATCTTAATAACCACATAGACAGTATTAAAAAACTCTAATGGAAGCATTTTACAGCTGTCTGCAAATATGAATTTGCTGTAGAAAAAAGAAAGACCAAAAAACCTTATCCAAACACATTGCACATTTTCTCTAATACTGTCTTCAGAAGCAAAAGCATTTTAAATCCTGAGAGCATCCTTCCTCGAGGAAAATGTGTTGTGGTGGTGCCTGTGTACACCAGTACTGCATTACATCTGCATTTGTATTAGGAAGAGCTCTCCTCTGTGTATGAGATTTATTCCAGAGTGTGTGGCACCAGTGGTGTGAGACATCTGCCCTGCCCACTTAATGAGAAGAGACTTCATTTAAGTCCTACAAATTAGTTTATCCTACACACACCTGGTATGACTTGTAGTTACCAAAACAGCCAAGAAAACGTCACATTGTCCAATAGAATCAGTGTTTGTCTTAGGAGCGAGGTAATTTGAAATTAATACAGACCATCTACCTGCAGCTACTTTAAAGATGACAGTTAAGTAAATATAATTGAAACTAAGTCATTTAAATACATGAATGTAGGAAAGTGTATTCTCTGTTCTACCTTTTAGAACACACAAAAATCCCCCTCTACGTGCCAGTTAATGCATCATCTTGAGTTTAAGACTATCAAAGCATCTTTTAATTGTTGCTAATGCTCTGTTTACACCAGTTAATATCTAATTAATTGTAATTTGAATATTTACTCTATCTGGAAAGTTTAGATTTTTCGTTTGTTTCTTTCTTTCTCTTTCATTACAGATGGAGTCTACAGCTTCCCTCCAGCGATTTTGAAGGCACAGCTCAACAGATTGCTCTCTGTAGCAACTCCCACCACTCCTGTTCCATGTTGTATCAGAGTGGGGGGTAAAACCCCACCACCACCAGTCCCACACAGACCCTTGCACCTCACCCCCCGCAGCACACTCCGGACCGGGGAGCGCTACCAATCCTGTTCCAGGAAGGTTTGTACTCCTGGAGTGTCAGTTCCAGAGAGGTCTCAGTGCATTGCCAGCTTCTTCCTACTGAAGGACTGACCCCCTTGCAGGATGCTTTAGTGATACCGGGATACCCCATCCAGAAGGACGTGGCAGGTACGGGGGACTTACCCAATGTCACCCCACTGCCACCGGTAGCAGGGACCGCTGCTATCTCCTTGCCTCAATCATCCCTTTCTCCAATTTAGCTGTCCCTGCTCTCAAACTAGAGGATGGGAGGGAAAAGAAATTCGGTCCGATGCCTCTCCGGAGCAGGATAGGGACGGGAACGGGCAGCTGCGACTGCCAGAAGCTCAGCATCTCCACTGCCTGCCCCCAGCTCGGGCTCTGCTCCCGCATACCCCTGCATAACCCCTCTCCCCCTTCCCTGGCCTGGCAGAGCGGACGGAAGCTGGGAGGGAAAGCTGTTCTGCCACGGTGTGCTAGATGGGATTCCTCACGGGGACGAGGAGGGAAGGGAAAAGAACCTCGCGCGCACTTTCCCTTCCAATGCTCCCAATCTTGCCGCGGCACTGGAAAAGCCTCTTCTCCCCCCAGACCCCGTCGAGCAAGACCGGGCATAGCAATTTGGGCTCTCCGCAGGGCATCGGGGAAGCACCTCTGCGGGCGACCCCGCTCAGCCCCCGCGCTTCCCTGCGCTCCCCCCGAAGTCCCTCCGCCGCGGCAGCTGCGGGAGCCGCGGTGCCCCCGCCTCCGCTCCGTGCTCCGGAGGATGCTCCGGAGGATGCGGCGGAGCGGGTATTTGGTGCATGGCTGCCCGGAGGGGATGGGACAGGATGGGCTGGGGGTTCACTCACCTCCCTGCAAGGTGACCCGCGGCGCGGTGCTCCCGCTGGCGCGGCCGGAGGCGCGGCTCAGCGCCCCGGCGCTCCGCCTGGCAGCATCCCCGCGGCGGGGGTGGCGGCGGGGACCGGGCCCGGGGGCTGCACAGCGCCAGCAGAGACGGGGCTGCGCCGCCTGCACCGCCTCGGCGGCACTGTGGGCTCGGGAGGAGGAGGAAAAGGAGGAGGGGGAGAGGGAGTGGGGGAGAGGGGGAGAGAGAGAGAAATAGAGAGAGAGAGAAGGAGAGAGAGAGAGAGAGACAGGCGGAGGGATAGAGGCAGGAGAACGAGCCCTGCGCGGCAGCGCGGCCAACTTTCCTTCTGCAGCGCAGCAGGAGCAGCCTCTCATCCCTCGGTGTGTAACCCCCGCCGCGGGTGAGTATGGCAAAACCCTACCCTCTCTGACCTCCCTCTTCTCCTTCTTCTCCTCTCTAGGCCTTCTTCCCAGCCAGGTCTCCTGTGTTCCTCACACACCGGAGCTCAGCGAACCTTCGCGGGAAGCGCTCCTCTCTGCGCTCCCCAGCCCGGCTGCCCCCACACCTTGCCCTGCAGCGGAGGGACTCTGGGACTGCTAGCCCATCCACAAGAGCACTGCCAGCATCCCGGAACAGCTCCTCAAGACGATAGGGAAGCTCCAGCAAGTCTGGAGAGTTTTAAATGTTTGTGTTTTATTTTTCAGCTTATCGACGAGCGCACTAGGCTGCATCCACGGCATTGAGGGGTGTTTCTCGCTTTCTTAATAATCCTGCGTAATAAGGGTAAGCAGTATTCATTCATTCCTCTTTCCATTCCCAACAGGCCTGCAAGCCAAGTCATTGCCTAAAAGCTTCTCTGTCACCACTTCTTTCTAAGATGTTTTTCAACATCCACATCTGAAAATGCTGTTGGGAAATCACGTCCCATTTAAATCACTGCTTCCCTTTGCCTCTACAAGGAGAGCGCCATGAGGACGTAAAGCCCTGGTGCATTTTTGTTGCCTCCACATCTCCAGGTTATGGCTTTTTTCTCTCACTGCTTGCTTATCATTTGTTATTCATACTCCAAAAGAAGGCATGACAAATCTTTGCTGAAGGAGAATGTTCGATTTAAAACACATGATAACTAACTTGAGCCCATCTTAGGCCTGTTTCCTGCTCTTCCAGAAAATTTTATTGGTGTTCCGAACTCACTTTGTGTTTAGGATATCCTAGTGGTATTCACAGAAGATTTTTGTCTCCTTCTAAAAATCTGGTCCTTTGTTCCTTCCTGAGCTGATCCAGACTGCCTGGCAGGTTTTGTATCTTAGAGAAACAGTTTATTCCTTAATGTAATAGGCACTGGGAGACAATTCATGCATAATCAGCAGGAAGAAATAGCCCCAAATTATGATCACCCTGATTCTCCAGAGTGTTCTTCACATTTACTTTTTGAGAGCAGAAGTCTCTAAATCACCATCATTACACCTTTACCACATATCACTTTTAGGCCTTTCTATTCTGCTTGTACACGGACATAACTTTAAGGGGGGTTGGCTTGCAGCCAAAGGTATTTCCTACGGTGCAAATTCATCAGTCATCACTGCTACTGCTAGGAGATACCAGCTGGTTTGGATGGATGGTGAATTCCTGCTGAAATATATTTTTAGTGACCAAATGAATTTGTGAAATACGGGGAAAACCAAACAGATTTGTTGGGGTATTTTCTTTGAAACAAAAAAATTTCATTTATGCAGAATGGACTGGGGAAGGGATTTCTGGATTATCAAGTCAAATTTTCTTGCTTCCAGGCAGTTTGTTTCCTTCTGACACTTACAAAATACGTGTTTTTTTTCCATGATGTTATCAAAGTGAGATTCAGTGACATCAGGGAAGTAGTAATTTCCTCTAACACTGTTCCTCTTCCTTTACCATTTTCCCTGAACCAAACTAAGCACATTCTTCCTTCAGACTGGGAAGACCATGGGACTTTGTGTCCATGAGGAAATCTGGCCTCATTTGGTTTACTTGAATTTTGCAGCAGAACCAAGAAAATCTAAGAAGAGAAGCAATCACAATCCAACAATAACAGGGCTTGTAACCATTGCTACAGACCAGGGTATGCCTATCCCTTTTTTCTAGTCAGCCTCTTCTCTTGTCCAAAACCGTCAAAGAATTTACGAATACACTAATTAACTCATAATTAACTAATGTTAATTATGCCACTTTCCTATGGCACTACATTTTCAATAAATTCCTTTTGCTGGAAAACTGATTTGATTTTGATATTTGCAGCTCACTGGTGCCCTGCTCATTTTTGGAGAAAGTTCTTGAAATAACAACAGAAAGCTGCTTGTGGTGGGGCAGTGAACTGCAGCAGGCTATTTTGTGATTTGGTAGTTTCTCTTCAGGTGCAGTAGCATCACTGAGAGTCCTCTTCAATAAGGTTGTGCTGGGGGAGTTCACGCTATGTATCTAGCAATGGCAACTTACCCTTTCTTTTTGTTTCTAAAAGTGCTTTCCTCCACAGCTGATGGAGATGCACCTCAGCAGGAAAGCTTCTTTGCAGACAGAAGCACAAAGTGCTGCATTGGCAGGGTGCAACACAAAGAGATATTTGAAAGCGGCAAAGGTGGGAGGAAGACAGTCCACCTTCCTGGGTATGATGGCTTTTGGAGCAGGGCAGCCCATGATGGCTTGTGAGCCTCCTTCAGTTTCTGTCTGTGAGGAGCTAAGGATTTGGGAGCCATCAAGGCAGGATGTCAAAAAGGAAATGCCACCTGGAAGCAGAAATGACCAGAGATGTACAAACAGCTTTTCTTACAAAATGGAGGTTTGTAGGAGTCAAGGAAGGGATGAGTCTTTGCATGCACATGTCACTATAGCTTCAGGGGAATCATTTCACCATGAGTTGCTCTGAGCAGGGCTGTTACAGGGCTAGTGCTGACCCAACAACTGGTGACAGCCTTTAGTAGAAAACAGCAGCTGGCTGGGGAGTCACACAGTCCTGATCGTTGTTTTCCTGAGTGCTCTGCACCACAGTCTGGGAGAGTCCTTAGAGACAGAGGTGCTTTGAAAGTCTCAGGGCCAAACCAGATGGGAACCAGCACAGCATGAGAGCAGGAGAGAGTCCTGGTCTGGAAGCCACACATCCAATGCTGCAGGAACAGACCTTTGTGGTAGCCAGGAGGATTTCAGGAGAATCATTAACTGGTGCATCTACTGATGTGCTAAAATGCTTGTGGGAGCGTCACGTTACACTGTGGTGTCCAAAGTCAGCTGTCCAAAGTCAGAATCTAGGATATGATGCATGCTCAGGACATCATGAGTAAGAAAGTGGAAAGACAAGTGTCTTGCAAGTGCCTTGGTGGTCTGTAGGAAGAGCAGCAGCACCATCTATCACCAGAGAGGGAATGAGAGAGGCTAGACCAAGTGCTGCTCCTCCTGCCTGTTCTTGTACAAGATCGGAGCCCAGATTTTTTAGATCACTGCAGAGAAACTTCCTTCTTCTAGCAGAAGAACCCGGCTTAAATCTTTGACTGCACTCCTTCTGCTAAATCTTCCTGTGGTGCATAGCTAGCAGAAGAGATGGAGGGGATGGGAAATTGAAGGTTTGGAGAAGGGCTGAGAGCTGGAATTTACAGTGGTAATGAACCAGAAGAAAAATAAAAACCTTCAGGTCTACAATACCCAAAGAATTGCTCATCAGTCAGAGGGCACAACTAGGCCCTAGGACTCTCTACTCCAAGTTGTGTAGGGCTTTTGTCTTGTGGGTTCTGTCAGTCAAAAATCCTGGCAGAATTATTGGTATGATCTGAACCATATATTTGATTATAATTTAGAGTAATGGAACAAAGCAATCAGGAAGTAGCCCAAAATCTGCAATTTTTTCTTACCAAAGGCAAAAAGAATCTTTCCATGTAATTGGATCCAACCCCAAAGGCATAGCCAGGAGTGCTTTTAACTTTCTGAGAAAGAAAATTTGGTTAGCTGGAGTGGCTGGGCTGTGTGGATGCTGAGGTTCATGTTGATTTGTTTGCTGGTAGTTCTGAAACCAGAATAAAAATGAGAACTTGGATTAAGCCAAGCTGAGCATGTTTTTTCTTATTCTGTATTCACAGCAAATCAACAAGCAAAAGAAAATTATTTTTGGCTGAGTGAATGATGTAGCTTAGCTCAAGATCAAATGTTTCATTGCTTTGAACTCTTCTTTATAAACTGGATATGCATACTTATTTGCAACAGAGGAAAAATCTAAACACAATCACTGTCTGCCTAATTAAACCAGAAGTGGCAGCTAGGTATCATCTGCCAGGAGGATGAAGGAGGTCTTTGCATCTGGTGCTAAACTAATTTGGAGGGACCTCTTAGGAAAAGTGGGACAGCAAAAACCTTTTATATATTCCAGTCTCTAGAAGGGGTTGCCTGTATCTCCTTTGCCTTAGACAGGTTGCTTGAATTCATCCAAAGCGGCCAGTTTCTCATTTGTCCGGGAAATGAGGGACTCAGAGGCTCAGAAAACACCTGCACTGCTTTTATTTTGCCATGTGAGCTTTGCCTCACTGCATACAGCTCTCATGTTTGAACTTTTTGGGATTCTTCCAGGAAGCCTTGCAGCAAGTTCTGGCACCAATGCTTTCCTGTCCAAAAGGTGGCTCTTGTATGGGCACCTCCAAGGGAGAGGGAACTGTGTCATTTTTGTGCTGCCTTACACTGGCCTTTGGAGCTGGACAGGAAAGTCTAATTGAGACATGGCCATCTGTCAGAAAGAAAACATGCCAAGGCCACCCTGTGACTTTTTTATAAAGGAAGGAACCAGCCACTGGTGAAATACTTAGGTGCTACAGACGTTGAATGGAGTCAGCCAAATATCTGAGATGATAAAGTTCCTCTTGGATGTGATTAAGGATCTCCTGAGTCTAGCATCTCACCTTAAATGCCTTTTCATCCACAGTGAAACTGTTTTGTTGAAATCAGACACTCTTTTGGAGCTGAGTGTTATGAAATTTGGCCCATTATGGATTGCTCAGGCACCCAGTAGGTAGGGACCTGCATATAAACATGGTAAGAGACAGTACCTTCCCCAAAATCTGATATTTTAGGTAGCCAGGACAGTAAAAACAGAGGCTGGGGGCACCTAGTCCTGTAGGGGATCTCAGACCTGGATTTATATCTGGGCATGCTGATGGGTTAAATTGATTGCTGATGGGTGAAGTTAAATCGAATGGATTTCAGATCATCACATTGAGTTGGTTCACCCCCTTAAAGTAAGATTATTTGGCATGTGGAGAAGCCCTAGATCATCCAGACAGTGCCGAGAAACTCAACACAAGTCATCTGGGGGAGATACAACACTCTGGGGCAGCAGCTGGAAAAGCAGGAGGATGCCGAGCTGAGCCTTCTGTGTGTGATTCTCACCTTGACAATTATGATCTAAGGAGAATTCCAGGCTCTTTTCTTGCTGCTTGCAGCCTACACAGTGTGGGTGAAGCCCCATAGCTTAGAAGCCTCAACAGCAGCTGCGCACAAAGGACATGATAGGTTCTAAATTCTCCATCATTCTTCAGATTTGAACTAGACAGTACCTGTCCTGTAACATTAGAAAAATGCTTTGGTGTTGGCAAAACCAAAAGAAATTGCCTTTTTCTTTCTGCACTAACAGGCTGTGAAAAAAGAGGAGTTCAGATTTCCACTTCCAGTCTCCCCTAGTAAGGACACAGTCCCACTGCTCCTCAGGGTGTCTGACAAGAGCCTGCAGACCTGTTAAGGCATGGAGGCAGTGACAGGGCCTGGCCTCAGTGTTGTCTACATGGACAGAACATGGACAGACCACTGGGCACAAGAGAAGGTCCTTTACCTGAGAGAGAACAAGAGTGAGAAGCTGATGAAAGTTATAGATAGCTCTATGAGAGACAGTCAGATTTCATAGGTGGGGAAAGGAAAGATACTGATATGAAAACTTCTGGAAGGGAAAAGGTGAGGAGACAGGCCAGAAGAATAAGACACCATTGCTTGTAAGTACTGTAGCCGAGGAGAAATGGCTTGAATACTCCTCAGTGGCCCCACAACATTTCACTAGATCCACTAAAAGAATTAATCCATCTGGCTGAAAAATACCTAGCTGCCAGGAATGCTCATTGAATTAACTGATTGAATTGCAGAGGGGAACATAAATTTATCTTTCTTATTAATTTCCCTGTGCTTTCCTGTCTTTTATATATGATGAGTGGTTTTTTTTCACATGGAGTAACTTCTTAAGAGAGGACAGGTTTTTCTCAAGGGAAATGTCCTAATGAGTACCCTAGAGGTACTCCGGAGATTCTCTGCATGTCCTGTGTGATACAGAAAGCCTAGGAAGGCCTAGGAGCTTGTGTTCCTAGTTCCCTAGCTCCTAAGATGGCATCCTGCTCTGACTATGGAGATGTTTTGAGGCAGGCATGCTCCTCTTTTACCAACCTAGCCAGAACTTCCAGAATCAGAGCACCAGGGCATGGGTTGAGATGTGTACAGGAAAGTTCCTTGGGAAGTCTGGAGCCTCAAAGACTCTTATTATTCTAGGGAAATATTTTATTTTTTTTTTTAAACAGCATGATCTTGGAAAAAAGGCAGCTTTTTGTCTCTTGTCCTTCCTATTCATGGGAAGAGGTCTGGATCCCAAACTCCTTTTCCTTTTCACCTTACTCATCAGTGTCGCAGAAATTCAGATCTCTTTTTCCCTACAATGTAGGAATCACCTACATCTTGTGGTTCTCTGCTGGGTCTCTTTGTATATTACAATATATATTTATATATATAGCAAAATTTTGAGATACCTTCTCAGGAGAGAGATCCATAGTGGGAAAGGAAGATATTTTCCGTGTAGAGACAATATTAAAGGTAGACAGGAACATATTGGGCCTCTGGTGTTCAAGAAAAATCTCCCAACTGAAACCAGTCAATGGCTGTGCTTCCAAATTAATTGCATGCTTCTGTCCTTAGCATCTGGGCATGGAATCAAAACTGATGCACCAACAAAGCAGCACTGAGCTGCTCCTGAGAGCAGTCACCATCAGAAAGAAGTATTCTTTGAAATTCAAACCACAAGGGGCATAATTTAAAAGGGAACACAGGAAGAACAGAAATACCATGCACCATACATCAATTGTCATGCATGTGACAAAATCTTCAGTGTTGCTGTTACTTAGCATCATAAAATTTATTCCCAGATTATTAATACCATACCAGGGATGAAGTAATTAAACTGGCAGCCCATTTCCTCTGAACTGGAGACCAGGCCTTTAGCTGGTGTAAATCAGAACAGCTACACTGCAGTGACTTAGTTTTACAACCAGTCGGGAAACATAGCCATTTATTCTACAAAGGGAGAGCTGAAAAAGAACTCGAACTCTTCATCACTCCATGTTGTCCCTTCTGCCCCTGAGTGAGGGTAATCAAGCAGGGCTAAAGTCACTGCTCATCTGGAACCGCTCCCAGAGCACACTGCAAACAACCTGGAAACCGCTCCCAGTGGATTTAACAAATTAAATTCAGGAGGTTAAATATTTAATAACATGCTAGTAGTTTCTTCCAAATGAGCACACCCTATATCCCATTACTTTTATACCCAAACCTACCAGAAATACTCACAGATCTGTTATGGCAGAAATGCTCTATTATGTGGGCAGGAAAAAAGCTAATTTAGAGTTCATCACCCTGTCCTCCTCTTTCAAGCCCTCTAGCTTTCTGCCTGCCTTCCTGGCCACATTTGGAGACATTCCCGAATGCCTGAGCCAAATTCTTAAGCTTCTGTGCCATCCCAAACTGTCAGAGGTACCAGACATACATCATCTTATTGTATGGTTGCACAAAATGTGTACATGGTCAACAGCTATCTCTTCCAGGTGAACTTTTTTGGCTTTTTTTTTTTCTTCATTTCTTAGGTAGAGTTTTATACTCTTCTTTAGTCAAGGCCATCTGGCCCTGAATTTCTCCATTAAAATTTCTTTTCAGCAGAAATTCTTTGAGGTTTTGGGGGGTTTTGTGGTTTTGTTCTCTCTTTCTTTTTCAGCAGGTATTTGTTCTCATTGAGAGCTTTGGCAGCTTCCAAAATTTAGTCTTTCTCCACAATGTTTAGGTATTGCAACTCCTCACTTTTTCATTTATGGAAAACTGCAGTGTTTAAGAGCATGTTTTGGGACATATTTTTGGAAGAAATATCACAACTTCTGATTAAGACCCCCTCCATATTTCACAGCTCTTTCCACATTCGACATGGGGCTAGCCAATTAGAGATACTTTGGATGAATAACCCAATACTTTTGAAGTCCAAATATCTGTATTTTTTTGTTGCTAGATCATTGCCAATCTTTTTCTTCTTCTTTCTTCTTCTTTCTTCTTCTACTGACAAAATACCACTATGTTACACCAGTTTTTATGGGTGTCTTGGAAATTTTTCTTTGCTTGATTAGTACAGATTCTCTCTTTCACAATAACCAGTCTCCATTTTAAATGCCTCTTACCTGCAAGCAATTAGTCTGCCAGCCTTATCCGCCTCTTGTAATCTACCTGTTCTATAAATTACTGGAATCACTGGGACAGAAACTCTCTCTTACATTTCTGTGTAACACTTACAAGGAGGCAGAGAGAATCTAAGCTTTGGGATTTACAGCTGTCACTGCTTCATAATTAATGAATGATAATAATATTGAAAAAGAGGCTTTCCCCTTTTTTTTCAGTCCAAAAATTTCATTTTCTCCAGGGAAAGAGAGATCAGGGTTCCATAGGGGAATTGTCTACTGATCACCAAGAGGAAAACTTACAGCAAATTATGCTGAGCACATAAAATGCAGAAATCAGTCCAGGCTGCTCAAGATAGTTGACAAGGCAGAGCTACTGGACCCAAATTGCCAAGTCCAGCACAGTTCTAACCCCAGAGGTGGTCAGTCAAAGCTTTGTGTGATACTCCTGTCACCTCAAACTATTGGAATTTCCAGCTACAACATGCCTACAGAGAAAGCAAGGAAGGAGACATATGCATATTATGTAAAACAGCTTCAGCAGGGGTGATTTGGAATGGCTGATGTGATTAGACTGATATTCATTAGGTAAAACCCTAAGGATCCTATGGCCCATGACCCTATCCTAACTCTACTTTTTGGAAAGTATAAAACATATGAACAGTTCCTTTACTCTTAACAAAAACAGAAGTGTGCCTATAATCTCAGTTTTTCATATGCCAGAAGACTTGAATGCAGATTGCAGAGGCTGTGATTTCAGGTGGTTTAGTAAGGGCTTGTGTTTGCTCCATTTTTCTTCTCTGAACACATCTTCTCTCATCATTGCTTCATATTTTTGTGGACGAAGCTAAGGAATTTCCGTGGAATAATTCTCTGGGATGCACTGAAACCCTAATGTTTTATTTTTAGGGCGAGTTAAACAGGTTGGATGAGAAAGAATTCAAACATCTTGGAAAAATCCTGAGGAGATTGTTGTCTTTGACACCTAAAATCTGAACCTTTAAGGAAAATGTTCACTGCAAAGCAAATTTAAAGAATGCTGAGCTGCTCTGATGGAGTGTGCATCTTGGCCTTTCTCATCCCACCACTGTGTTGCTGCTAGACAATGTTATGCCTTGGCTTTTTCAAACACGTATTTTCCAAGTGTCTCAAGTATCACCTGGAGTCTTCTCCTAAAATCACTCCCTAACACTCCTGTTCTGGGTAGGACACAATAATACTCCCATTGAAAGATCATGAATTTCTCTAATTACCTTGGACTTGGGGGTCTGCAGCTTGCTCCGCAATGATCCTTAAGCATAGTCTTACTCCAAATGTAGTTGTTGGTGAAGACAATCGCATTTATCTCCAGCTTATTCCAGTTGGTCCTCCAGCATTTCAGTGTTAAAGCAAACTTCACCAAAGGAGGTAAGTTAATTTTCAACTGTATGTTTCCATATTTCCAGCTCTTGGCTGAAGTCAGAATTTCAAAGAATCATAGAATAGCTGGTCTAGAATTCAAAGAATCAGGAATAGGTGGTCTCTGAAGGGACCCATAAAGGTCATCTAGCCCAGCTCCCTGCAGTAAGCAGAGACATCTTCCACTAGACCAAGTTGCTCAGAGCCCCATCTAACCTGACCTCGAAAGTTTTCAGGGATGGGGCGTTTACCACCTCTCTGAGCAACCTGTTTCAACACCCTCACTGTAAAAAATTTCTCTCTTATACCTAATCAGAATCTCTTTTCTTCTAGGGCAGATTTCTTCAGAGCTTTGTATTTCCTAAGAAAGAGTAAAAATCACCTCAGTGGCAGCACAGGCTTGATGTGTGTAGAGAGGCTTTGGAGGAGCCTCAGGTCCTGAGATGCTGTCAACAGACATCAGAGATAAAGCCATTACTCCAGGAGTTAATCTGGCAGACTGAGCAGACTGTCGGATGCTGGCACCAATCTGCCCCAGGCTGGGAGATGGTTTCCACTGAGACACTGAGAGCTGTAGGTCCCAGCTGACCCTATATTTGGGCCCAGCAAGAAATGCAGGGCTTCAGAGAAGCAGCAGCTAAAGTACTGTAACCACAGTCACAGAAGTTTGGCAGAGGCACAGAATTGTCCTCACTGCTGGGTGAAGTTAAGCTGAAAGCTGAGGTTGAGGGTCCAGTTGTTCCTTGGAGTCAGGACAAGAATGGGAGGCTGTGCCAGAGCAGCTCCTTTTTCTCCCTCACCCTTCCCACAGGTCCTGTGTCTGTCTCAGGATGGATGCTGAGCAGGGACAAGTGGAAACACTCAGCCAAGTGCTAAGTATTTTATGCTGTTGCCTGATTGATTTTAAACTGTCCTTACTTGGCAACACGTCTCAGGACTGGTGATGTAAGATTGGATGTGTTTGTTCCTAAACACGGCGCTGGGGCTTGTAAACCCCTCATGTGCTGCTAACAGCTGAAGAGCCTACATGTAAAACTGGAGCTGCAGCACTGCTTGGCTCACACTGCCAGCTCCGCCCTCCACCCTCAGGGCCCATGGTGGGACAGCAGTGCCACTGTCCCCAGCAGTGGGACACCGCGATGCACAGTGGCCATGTCTCAACTGCTCAGTCACTGTTCTTCTCTCCCAAGGCTGGCTCAATAAGGGACATCTGTGTGTCCATACTTGTGTTTGTAGCCTCTCAGAGTCTTCTTGGGTGTTTCCCCACTTCAGGGAGCTGGTGCTCACTTGCTTTTCAAGTGGCAGGTACGCCACTCCATGAGGACTGGGTGAGAAAAAGCATTGCAGGACTCCTTTTGGGATTGCAGAGATCTGTTGCTGCAGGAATCTTTAAAATCACTTTCACACGTGACGAGAATGTTTCAAACCTCTTTGTACTCAAAATGATGTTCAGTTGGGAAAAAAAGGACAGGTGGAGGAAAAAACCTCCAAAGATCCCTTGCCAATACCACACAACTTCATGGTTTTAATTTTTGCCTAATTATCTACAATAACAGAGAAAGAGAGAGACAAACTACACAACCCTGGTGAGATCAGATTTGTCTCAGAAAAGAGAAAGCATAGCATAGCAAACATAGCCGAGTTGCAAAACAGCAGCTTTGATGTGTGAGATGGGAAAAGCTTATTTTTGTGGGGAAAACAATGTACTTTTTACTGCACTTTTTCACAGTCCATTCAAAAGATGAAGTACCAACCATTACAGCCAGCAGCATGGGCCAGCATCTCAGCTGCAATGGATGACAGTTTGTCAATCAATCCTCAGGATACAGCTGCTTGCTCTTCCCAGCATTCTGCAAGTGCCCTGCCAGACAGAGACGTGTTGGTGGCCCTCAGACCTTTGCACAGCTGCAAGGAGGAAACAACAGAGCTTTCCCAGCCCCTGCAGCAGCATACAGCACCCTCTGTGCATTGCTTTTAGGTTTCTAGTCACAGTATCATCAGACCTATGGAGAAACCTGGAGCTGCTGCGGGCAGTGGAAGTTTTGCTCTTGACCTGCCCGTCTGCCTTGTGTCATTACTGGTCTGCTTGCGCCCCGAGAAGAACTCCAAAGAACAACTATTTCCTGCTGGGTGACATAAGATACCATTAATTTGTGTCATGCTGGAGTCTGAAGCTCCCTGGCACACAGTAAATTTGTAATTGGCTGTTATCTCTAAGGGGAACCTGACTGGGCAGCTGCAATCTTATGTCACCTAAAGGGAGTCAAGGAAGGGGCAACTTTTTCTCTTGGTGAGAGAGCTTTAAGTGTTTAGAAGATGATGAGGAGCATAGGGAGGCTTCTTAAACTTTCCTCAATAGACTTTTCTCATTTCAGTAATTGAGACTGGTGCTAGCTGCATGCTTAAGCAGACCATCAGTCTCAGCTCTGTGTGCCACCAAATTACTGACAAAAAGGGAGAAGATGGACTAGGCTGGAATAATAAATCTGCCCTAATCATCTCATTAAAGGTTGTCTTCATGGGACTGCTGTTATAAATTGGTTATAAAGAAGAAACTAAATAAGGAGCACTGGGGGAGTCTTATCCATGTCAGGAAGTATTTTCTGAGTTGTCTCAGTATACAAAGAAAGGCTAGGCTAAATGCATCTGTTGAAACATTTCAGTAGGCAGAAAAGTCATGTTTTTTGACAAGATGAAAATTTTCCCACCTATTTGTGTTCCTCTTTTATTTTTACTTCATATGCTGTATTTAGCAATAAAGATTTTCAGTCAATTTATTTCAAAATCAGTTTTTTCTAATATTTGTTCTTTAGGGTGCTCAGTCTTTCAGCTCTCTTGGTCCCCAGCTCATGGGTGAGGGTCAAGGGGTAGCAGAGTCTTCAGCACTCCTCTGGGAGGTGATTAACCCCATGCTTAAAAGCAAGAGGACCCCAGCAGAAAAAGAACTGATATTTAAACATCTGAGTTGTACTGACTGAATGGTTTCATGATGCCTTCTGCTCCCCAGGGGCGACATCAGGCATCTGACCACGTCCATCTCTGTGTGGCAGTCCAGTGAACAGAACCCAAGATGTCTCTTTGGGCCCTGCAGGCATGGGGACAGCAACTGCTGTTAGCCCAAAACTTGCTCTGAATTATCTTCCAGGTGCACCAAGGTGGGTTTAGCTTGGGTCCCTCAGTACTAGCCTAGGAAGGTTCTTCCAGCTCTTTTCCAACTCCTCTTACCCTCTGGAGTGACTTGGACGAGAAATCAGGGAAAGCTATTAGCTTCATAAAGCTGTTCCCTTCACTTTCATTTTTTTTAGACATACACGGTTGGATTTTTGTGTTAAGGGGGTTTGAAAAGCTATTAACACAAAATAAAGAATCTGGAATAAAAACACCTCCAAAGAATGCATTTTTGCATAATTTCCACTAAGCTGCTGGACCTGCTGGCATTGCCTCCAGCAGCAACTGCCCCAGGTCCCTCTACAAAGATCCCTCATAAAATCAAAAAATGTTTTGACTCCCTAGCACAAAATTCCAGACACTTCCCCCTATCATGGCTTTGACATATTCCCAAGCAGCAGCATGAGGGATGAAAAGAGAATTTAGCAGGGCCAGGGCACTGCCATTTACCCTCTGTGCATGGCCCCTGTTTAGTTATCGTCCTCTTGCCTTATGAACATCTTTGCATCTGCTAAAATGTTCAGATTTGCCCATTTTTTCTTACAGTCCTGTGTGCCCCATGGGACAGGATCTTCAAAAGGCAAAGGAAGGACCAGGGGTAAGCAACATCCTGCCTTTTATCAAAACCTTTCTTTTATGTGGGATTCTTGTATATACCTCCTGAACAGTGCAGAATTAAACATCCCATCTTATAGGTTGGCTTTAATTTTCATTTAATTTACTTGTGATCACACAGCTTTCCTTTTATTTCCAGCGCCCTGTGCCCTGAATACATCAGTTTTATTAGTATGGTCTGCTCACATAATCCCACAGTCTGCTGATCATCTTTGTCCTAAAGAATTCCATGTTGACAGCCTGTGGATACTGGAGCTTGGGAAAACAGCAGTTTTCCCAGGTGCTCAAAGGAAAACAGAAAGGAAAGAATAACTAAAGTTGCACCTGGTGTTGTTGACAGGTTGTGTGCATGTGAGACGTGATGTTTTGGTAAAAGCATGTTTGCAAGAGGTGTTGCCTTCACGTGGACCAATGACCTGATCCTATTCTCGGTTTAGCGAACTATAAAATGTGTGTACTTTCACAATAAATTGTTCCTTCTACTCTTTGAGAGTAAGCCGTGTCACTGTGATTTCTTCACCGCTCCCTATAGCAGATAGCAACAGCCTGTTTCCTGTGGTACCAATAAAAAATCCTCTTCATCCTTTCTTTGAGAAAGGATATCTTCTTCTTAAGAATTAAAAAAAAAAAAAGAGAAAGGGGGGGAAAAATACAAATTCTCCTAATGGCATTTTCTTTTTCCAGCAGTTCCGTCACTGTGCCACATTCGTTGTCTCTCTAATGTATCCCTGCAGCAGGATTATGCTTCTTCACCAAAATTTTGGCCTGTCAGTTCCCCACTGTTTATACAGTTATCATTAAACATTCCTGTCATATCCAAACCTTGTTTTTTCTCTCTTCATCTTTGCCAGCACTCTGTAACCCTCTCTCACCTCTGCACACAGCCATCAACATACAGAGCACAGCAGCAGCTGTTGTTCTTCTCATTATTACCATAATGGCTCAGGCCAGAGGAGAGAAGCAGCTTTAGGCACTGTGCAAACAAAAGACAATCCCTGACAAAAAGAGAAAGCTCTAGTGTTGTTCAAAATAATCGTGAAATCATTCCTGTGAGTATCCCCACTCTTCCTTTAAAATATTCATTTTCAGCCATAGGAAAGCTACTATTAAATGCAACGTGTTATTCTTCTGGTTTTTTGACAGTGTCCTGGGTACAGAGACAAGGGGGTGAACTCTTTAGCCCTGTCTATTCTACACCACACACTCTCTTCAGGAAGTATTTTTATTAGTTTGGTGGTGAATACCCATCTTTCGTGGGTAAAAATCTCTCTCTTTTGTACACTCTTTTATGAATATTGTGGTGGTTATTGTGATTTTTCAGTAAATTTGGGTTCCAACCTATAATTTCTCCCAGTATTCCTCCATTATCAGAAAAGGTGGGGGGGAAAGGGGAGCAGCCTTGAACGGGTCTAATTTCTCAGCTGGGTTTTAAACCAACGCACAGAGCTGACTGTTGTGTACTATTCCTTCCTCAACATCTCATTTTCCAGCTACTTTTAGTAATGGCATTGGAGCCACGGCAGATGAACCCCCACAACACTTCCCTTTCACTGCTTCCTTTCTCCTTAATTAATTTTGGGGATTTTCCATATTAAGCCTTTTAATAGAAGATTGGATTGACCACTGTGGCATAGAGTAGCAATATTTGGGGCCTTGAATGGTAGTGTAACATTGGGCTGGCACCCCAGACAGACCTACAGGATCAGTAATAAATCATTAAATAGGAGGGAGCATAGCAGGGACGTGGAAACAGATGCTCTTTTATATCCCTTCCAGCCCAGACCATTTTTTACAATGATTCTATGATTTCTCAGTGTGGGAGCTGGATGACAGAAGTGGAGGAGCAGGGAGACCTCTCTGGCTCTCAGAGGTGCAGACATCCTCCTGCAACACATCACCCACCTGCAGAGCAGGCCAAAGAATTCTTAAGAGGAAAAGTCCACCCTAAACAACTGTATGATTCTGTGATTGTATGATAATGGACATTCAAGAAGGTCCCCAGTCTCTTCTTTCTCCTGGTAGTAATTCCAGGAGGTTATTGCATTAAAGCTGTTTGAGTTTATTGTCTTGCAATATAATATTTCTTCGAATAGGGATAGAAGAAAGGGAGGGACACCATAGTGAGAGAACATCAGGATGTAGAATTTTCAAAAACTGGGCTCTGTCCCTGGTTCAGGAGGTATTCTCTGGCCACGACAGCACTGTTCACATCTTTAGGATGACAATAATATTTCTGGCTGGTAGTGGAACCCTTAATTGATCAATATATGGAAGACACTACATTAATGCAAAGTTATTGTCCTCAGAAAAATAAAGAAAAGCTAAAAACAGTGTAGTACATTTTGACAGAGCTTTAGTTATTTTCTTTTTATGTTCAGTTCCTTTGAGTCTGTCTTTTTTTCTCGTTAGGAAAGCTTAATTACCATTTTCACTTTCACTTCATTACCAGGGCCACGTTTTGGTGCTCTGTAGGCAGCCACTAATTGTTCAGTCCCCACATGAGATGAAGGCTTCTTTGCGCAAGGAGCACTGCAGGTATGGATGGAACAGACCCTGCTCTGGATGGAGGAAGGGAATTAGAAAACTTTCCATGGCAAAGCAGAGCTCTAGGATCCCAACCATAAAGGAAGGCAAAGGCTTTTTGAGGCAGCTTTCATCACTTTTTAATGCTATCAATTTGGACCGAAGCCCTTAGACTGCTTTGGTTTTCTATTGAAGTAATCCTGAGATAGAAGAAGTGTCCTTAGGTGTGTGCCCCCAAGCTGCTGGATGCCCATTTCCATAGGTTCACATTAGTGGGCCTAGCAGAGAGACTGTATGGAGGCAGGGAAGAAGCTGACTAAGGAAATTCAACCTCCAGGTGCTCCTCAATGGAGCACGAGAATGAACCAGAGGGTAGACAGAAAACATCTCCATCCTGCCTCTCACTTTTTTTTTTTTAAGTATGTAAATTTTATTTAAAATTATATCTAAATAAATTTTGTATAGTTAATGTCAAAATTGTACAAATACATTTTATCATATTTTTATAATGTTATATGACTTCTACATACAATATTTCTGAATGTCTGTGAAGGTCTCAGTGGCAGACGAGGTATTTGGGGAACAGAACTGGAGAAGGAAACAGCAAAATAATGAATGGGAGGAAGAGGAGGAACCAAAACAGGAGCAGGAAGAGAAGGGCTACCCCTTCCTCCTGCCAGCCTATTTTCCATGTTCCTTCTCACCAGATAGGCTGCAAGTGTGGGGCACACCTGGTACCTTGCTAATACTGCCTCTATCAATAGCAGATTTAGAAGGTAACGGGCTTGAAATTCATGAGGTGGAACATGTGGCTTGGCTCCCCTCCTCTGGCTGGGAAGGGAAGTCCAGCCTGATGGGTAGAGTTACCTGATAAATCTAAATAAGTAACGCTGGGAGGGAAGCTCAAGCTCTATACGCTAGATATCAGCATTAACACTTCCCCCTACCATGGCTCATATTCCCAAACAGCAGCATGAGGGATGAAAAGAGAATTTAGTGGGGCCAGGGCATTTCTGTTTACCCTTTGGGCATGGCCCCACAGAGTGCTAGGGGCTGCCAGGAGCGTAAAGATGGTGAGACTCAGAAGACAGCCTTTATTTCAGCATTTGATACAATATCTCACAAGTTTGTTGCAGCAAGCACCTCTTGACTTGGAAGTACCAAACAGCTTTGGGAAAGACCTGAAATAAAGGAGGTTTTGGGGGTGTGATGCGCCTTCCCTTCGTTTTCTTCTCAATGTTGCACCATGGCAGTGTTGGCAGTGGAAGCTGTGAGCAGTGGGATGAACGACCTGTCTTCGTCTGATAAACAACATCATGGAAGTTTTAACACTACCATTAACAATTATGCATGGGTTGATTACTCTGTGCTGAAGAAGCTGTGTGGAGCAGGATTATTTGCATTTGAATTGCTCATGGTGTGAATCTGTGGCTGAGCATTGTTCTGCACACATAAAGGCTGGATACTTTGCTCCCTCCAAGCTCCTGCAACTGGTTTGGTGATAGAGGAGCATATTCATGCTGCCACCTGGTATTACCGGCACATCTGAGGGCTCATATTGCAGTACAAAACTCCCTGGGCAGTGAATGGATGAATGGGCAGATAAAAATGATCAAGGAATCTCTAATTCACATATATGAACCAAGGTTCTCATTTTGCTTACTTTATTCTCTGCTAGACATTTGTAAAGATAATTCTTTCTGAAAATGAAACCTCCTTTGACATTTTTGAAAGCTCCCACACCCAAAGTTTGCTCTATTCCTTGGCTTTTAGAGGCACCTACAACTACACTACAAATGAATGAAACCCTGCAGATCTTTAGATTTCTCCAGTGACCAGAGCTTTAAACCTAAAAGCCCCTTGGACTAGATATAAATGCTTTTGCCTTATCCCAGAATCAGCTTCTGCAAGAACTGAAGATGAAATGTTTGTCCAAGCACTGGTGCCTCTAACAGTGATGATATCAATTAGTTTCTAGCACGCATGTGGCTCTGATACCCGCTGAAGCTCCAACAGAAGCTGGGTGCAGTCTACCTGAAACAGATGGAGAATTTCTCAGCTCCTAACTCTTCAGAAACAAGTATCAGTGCTTCTCTCAGTGCCTTTAGCTGTGTGACTGCCAGTACTAGGCTTGAGTCTGATTTTTTTCCTGAGCTTGGAGGTGAAACGAGCTTAAACTGGTCAGTATTTCCAGAGCATAAATCCAGCAAAGGGGTTGGGAACACCTCTGCAATTGCAGTGTCAGTTTTTGAAAAGAAGAAATTCATCTGGTGGGTTTTCCTATTTCTGCCTATGTGTTTTGTTTGCTGTTTCTTTGGGTTTTGCTTTGTCTTCTGATTTTTTTCTGTTAAGATAGCTAAGGAACACCTTCAACTACTGCCCTCAATATGTCTTTTCAAAACTGAAGCATGGACTAGGTTCTGGAGTGTGGTTTTCACCTTTGGCCCTCAGAGCTGCTCTTAACTACCTCTCATAGTGTTTGCTTTGACTTTGATATGTTCAGAGTGAAACCCAGAAGCAAGATGAAGAAGATTGAGACTATTTTTTGGGAAGTAGAGCCTTCTAGAATACCTCCCCACAATAGGCTGGGTGTTTTAAAATAGAAGTGAAACAAAGTAGGACTGAAGTAGGAATTGGAGGAAGTGAATGTGGATTTTCCAAGCCTCTGGCAATGGAAGCAGCAAGTTCTGCATATTTATTGATTACCATGTGCTGTACATCCTAGGAGGGGGTATTCAGAGCCTAAGGTGGGCATATTTATTGTGTCTGGTTCAGAAGTCAGCATGAATAAATATGAAGCAGTTGAATGCAATTGGACTGCTGACAAGTTATTTTGACTTGCAAGAGGAGGGAGAGAAAAAGGGAAGGAGGGAGCCAGGCTGGGCTGTGAGCTCTGCACAGGGACAGAGGGGCTGAGGGTTTGGAGAAGAGCACATTGGAAGGGACATAGAATGATCTTCAAGTCCAACTCTTAAGTGAATGGCCCATATGGGATTGAACCCAAGACCTTGGCATTATTAGCGCCCTGCTCTGAGCAGCTGAGCTGATCTCAGGGTCATTTGTCACTCTAATGAATAAATCAGGCTCTGAATCCATGGGAAGCCTTGGTAATTATTTTTACTAGTTTTCTTTTTCCTTCCTTTGGCATCTTTTTGGCATGAAAAAAATTATAAAACATCTCTCAATTCAGGAAAGTTGTAGAGGAGTCAATTTTTTTTTTTTTTAGTGTTTTGTCTAACATGAAGAAAAAGAGTCCTTCCATTTGGATTACATTACATGGGCAATGTATGGTCTGTCATTCTGCTCTGGAAGGATTTTCTTGGGGAGTACAAAATATTACATACCAGTTGTTTGTGATCAATTTAATCCTCACCCCAGCAGCAGCAGCATTTGGGGCCTAATTTGGATTTACAGCAAAGCCTAGATAGGAAATTTTTTTAGTGCAGCAGCATAAACAGCCGCTCATGTGAATGAGAATCAGGGCCGTTGTGTCCCCAAAGATATCAGAGGACATTTGTGAGAACTAAGAATTTAATTCACTAACATCTTCATTTTCTTAAGGATGTGTGGGGGTGTTCTTGTCAAATCTGAAGTTGGATGAAAGAGCCCCAAAACACTTCAAAATGGTGACTGGGAAGATGACTGGGGGTGTCTGGAGTCCTAAGGCTCTTTCAGGAAATAGGAGGCAGTGGCTTTTCTCCAGGATCCCTGCACCATGCCCAGCTAGTGGATCCCTAAGGTCTGTGGGAAGTTGCAGCTTCCAGGAAAAAATGAACTTTTGTGCAATGTAAAGCAACATCTCCATGGGATTTGCCACTTCCTTTCCAAATATGTGTGCAAACCCCACAGGCCATCACCTCCCTGATCCTACCTGTGACAGACTCCAGTGACTGCAAGACCAAGCACTGAGCTCTGCTCTACTGTGCTGGGAGTAGCAGGGCTCAGAGGATGTTCTGGAGGCAAGACCTTACCTTGTCAGGAAAGGTAATATTTTATAGGGGAGCAATTCACAGAGGTGAATAAAAGGGACAAGCTTATAGAACTCCCAGGTCCTTCTTCATGTCTGAAATAGGAGCAGCAAGAAACAAGCCAGGGAACTGCAACTCATAACTCTGGACACTGAACGTCAGAGCCTCAACAGAGATATTGTTTTTACAGCACTTTATAATTCTTATCCCCTCCTCTCAGCTTACAGCTTCTCGTTAAAATAGCAATGAATTACCTGCTGCTCTCATTTTCTCTCTCTTTCCCAGAGGACTAAACAACTTCTTTACTTTTCCTCATGCTAAAAATGTTCCTCCTCCACTTCCTGGGTACCAAATACCTTTCCTCACCCAAGGTGTCACCAAGTTAATGAATCAAATTAAAGCTTAAAATTAAATTGAGCAGTTATTCTCAGTTTGTACTTAGTGCTGCAGCTTGCATTTATAACCTAGACCCAAACACAGGGAGGTGTGTGTGCCTGAAAATCAGCTTGTTTCACACTGACTACATCAATTGCTTTAATAAAATGTACTATGCTTAAATTGACTTTGTGCCATCCAAATAAAGCAGGCAGAATTCCCATGGTTATGGAGAGCTGGCAGCCACATTTGGAACTTTTTCTGGCATACAGAGCTGCTCTGTGATTTTTGGGTCTGTGGGGTTTTGGTGAGGGTGATCAGCGCCTGGGGGGCTGTGGATTACTCCTGCACTGCCAACAACACGTGCAGAGGGTCTCATTTCCAAACTTGGTCATTTCTTACCACAAATAAGATACCCACCGCTGGATCCATCCCACTGTCTCTTCAGGGGCTTAATCACTGGGCGCAGGTAAATGAAGAGTGGATTTTCCCACAGATGAGCCTGGGAATGGCAGAGGGAGGCTCAGGTTTGAGCCAGCCTGTCTGGAAGGATCTGTTTCTTCATTACACCAGAACTTTTTTGGTTTGGTTTGTTTTTGTTTGTTTTTTTGGGTTTGGGTTTTTTTTGTTTTTGTTTTCGTTTTTGTTTTGTTTTTATTTTTTGTTTGTTTGTTTGTTTGTTTGTTTGTTGGTTTTTTGTGGTGTTGGTGTTTGGGGTTTTTTTGTTGTTTTTTTTTTTGTCCTTCAGAACAACCTTTTAGGAACAAATTTAGCTCTGTGTGTTTAAAATAAATAAGGAGCACTTAATGTGAAGAGTCACCACCTTATTCCAGTTAAATCAAGTATCTCTGCTCACTGAAAATACTTAAGGGAGCCTGAGGCTTCATTTCATAAATCTTAGAAATATTTCTACAATTATTATTTTGGTTTAGCTACTGAAGTGGGAAAATGATTTCTTTGCACATCTGCTGCCACTGAGTGATTTCAGCTCAGTTGTGAGCTGCTGCCGCAGGTGACACTGAAGAAAGGGATTGGAGCCATTGTATGGGGCTCCAGAGACATCCCTGCTTGTTTTTCTTCCAGGAAGGAGTCCAGGGACAAAGACTGACCAAAAAGGTCTCAGGAAGCAGGGTTTTTATGGGGAAAGCAGGGGGCGGGGTAGAGCAATAGGGCCAATGATCTGAAGGTTCAGGGGTGCAACAAAGGTAGAGGGCCAGTGGGGTACAAAATATCTACGNGGCCTCCATTGGGCCCTGTGCCTCTACAGCATTGCTTTTCTTTTCTTCACCACTTTGGTAGAAGGCTTTGCATATGCATGTGTTCCCTTCCATTAGGGTAAGGCTTCTGCATGATGCTGGGAGCTGCTTCGTGACATAAAAGTAATTTACATTTTCTCTGTCGCATGACTACTAGCCAGGGTTCAGTAGTATATTAATCTAAATGTTTCATTGGTGTTGGCCTGCCTGGGAGTCTGGAAAAAGGCAGAGGGAAATGAAGGGTTCAGATTTGAATACTGATAACAGTTCAGCTCTAAATTGCAGTGTTTTGGTTAATAACAAAAGTGATTCTACTTGGAAATGTGCCCTGTGCTTCTCTTTCCCCTGCCATGGTCGTGGGTCCTCTGCTGCACCTTCCTTTCCCCTCTGCCAAAGGGGCAGGAGGGAATCTCTCAGAGATGTGCAGCACACATGAGATGGGGAGACGGGAGCAGGGGTGCCTAGATCGGGAAAGTTTTTGGAAGCTTTTTGAGGGAGGCAGGAGGAATCAAAATTCAGGGAATGTAGGTGGAAGAGCTCTGCCCAGCTGTTGGCACAGCTGGCTGTGCGCCTGTCATTTTTTCTGCAAGCACTGGGGCTCGTCAGGGAAACAAGAGTCCATCTCTCTTGCAAGAATGCTAAAGCTCTGCTTACCTCCACTTTCTTTAAAACACATCTCAAATGACAAATGGCCAATCGATACAGGTACGGCTTTCTATCTTTTTTTTCCTCAACTGATCATTGATCAATAGATGTTGCAGCTGTCTGCTGTCAAAGATGTGATTCACTGTGACTCTTAAAAAAGCTGAACCATTCTGAAGTCATTTCTGTTCTTCTTATATAGCATTTGAATTTCCCCTGAAGCAGCTTCTCAATGCTTGATCATTTCTCAAAATTAGAGTTTTTTCACACAGAAAAGTGTCTTAAAGCTGTATACTCTCTCTGGCCCTAATCTCAGTGATATTCCTGCATGTACACAATTCTACATTTTTAGTGACTGGATCCAGAGGATCAGGCTGTTGTCACAGGTATCCGAGAGAGAGCAGAGGGCTGTCATGGAAAGAAACACATTATTATGGGTTTTGTTTTCAGCATTGACTAGTGAAAACTTTTTGGGTGTCATTAAAGAGCATCACCATCTGCTTACATCCCTCAGTGCCTGTGGAACCTTGTCAGCAGAGCAAATTCCCTGCTTACTGTCAAGCAGTTCTGCTGCTTTAACACTTACAGGAGTAGAAATTGCATCATTTTCCTTGAGATGGTTGAAAATAGGCATTGATAAGCACTTGGTAAGAAAAATGGCACTTTATTTTCTGGACATGATTGATTGAGGGTGACTACAATAAGGCTTGGCCCTCCTCAAAGAGAGATGTCCCTCCATGACAAAAATGCAGTGAAACAGAGGTAACAAAATGACAGACAGAGGTGGACGTCCTGTGTGAGCAGCTCACAAATCCTCCTGATCCATCCTTTTCACCTGCCAGACAAACTGCAATTGTCAGGCACCAGGCAAATATGGCATTTTTGGACAGTGAACACCTGTAGCCTCCTCTCACACAAGGGGTGACAAGAAAACCACAGACTTACAGTGGTTCATTGCATCCCTTGCAGGGATTTGGCCCTACACTCCTGTCTTCCTTTCCAGAAAAAAACAACCTGAGGTGCTGTGGTTTTATTTGAGAAGCCCAAGAAACAGGCCATTAATATCCCATAGAGAAAGAGGATCTCTTATTCACAATAAAAACTCACCACTAGACCCGATACCCTTTCCTTACCACTCCCTCAGTGCAGGGAGACACACGAGGAAATGGTGATGGGATCAGATGGAGTGAGTGACTGGGTATAAATGCACAAATACTTTAAACAGTAGAGGAAATGGGCCTGTGTGGTACCTTTTTTTAATGCATAGGGGTCTGGCATAGCATTAAACCGATATATGTTAGCAATTCCACTGAAAATTTTGAAGGCTCCATCAACTGTGATTATGACAATTGGTAGCATTTTACACCACTCAGGAGCAGGCTGACCCAGCCTAAGATGTACTTCATGTTTCTGCTGGTCTGCTTCCTGTCTCAGAGCTGGGAAAGTAAACAGGCTGAAGAGTGAATAGACAAATAATTCTGAATTTGGTACTGATGCCTCTGGATCTTTGTGATGGTGAGGCATAGATGGGCTGACAGACAATTTCAGGTTCAGTACTGATCTCTGCAGACCTCCATAGGCTGGGCAGCTAGATAAATAATTTCAGTTTCTCTGCTGATACCCCTGAGTAAACAGATAGATTCACTTTCTGGCCCAGTCCCTCTAGCAGGCCAGGGGACAAGCAAACAGAGGGACAATTCAGGTCCTGCTGTGAACTCTCACATCGTTCCAAATTTAGATTTTGGATCCTGCTCTTCACCCCTTACCTTTGCTGAAGTGGGGTTACAACTTCAGCTGTCAAGTTTGATTTTAAAAACCAAACTTTGTCCCATCTTGTACTAATGTAAATCAACCATGCTGAGAATTACTATCTTTATTTCTGAACTGCTAGTTTTTTGAAAGGTCTGATTGAAAATGGAACCACATCTCCTCTACTACTTCTGGCTCTCATTTAAGAACGCTTTGAAACAATAAAATGGTATTCCCTCTTTTATTTAACACCCAAACACGGTGATGCTAATAATATGAGACATCAGATTCAGTTTCCTATTTTGGGGTTTCTTTCTGTTTTGTTTTTTTTTTTTACTACCCTCCTCCCTTTGGTGCTGGGGAAGAATCCCTGACTCTCTCTCCAGCCCCAGCTCATCTTTACAGTCCTGGATGTAAAGTCCCAGATCTCAATCTGCCTCCTTGTCCCTCAGAGCTTTGCTCAGGACAGTTTATGATCGAGAAGTGCCAACAGCCTCCCAGAAGCTGTGATCTGCTCCTACTGCCCATTCTTTTTATTTTTATGTTTTCTTAAAGAATATGTGTTCTCTTTTAAAATAACTAGTGAAAAACATTTCATTGAGTGAAAAAGAATCCAGATTATTTTGGCCTAGGACTGTGGGGTGTGTGGTGACCACTGCACACTGCAATTTGACTTCATGCCCCTTCTTTTTTTT
>VWZS01011031.1:0-130403 GCA_013397075.1 Rhabdornis inornatus | reverse complement strand
TTTTTTTTTTTTTGGTGAGGAATTCCCTGCATACATTTATCAGTCTCTCTTTTGGGAGAGAGAATAATGAGCAAGACAGAGCTGAAGTACACAGTAGTTTCTGGGATATTTCCTGAGATCCTGACCCAGAAGGTCTTGATTCAGGAGTTAATTTAACCAGTTATGAATTAAGAGATTAATTTAACCAGTTATGACTTGAAAGATAAATACCTAGAAAAGGTGGGGTCTTTTCTGTATCTTCTGGAATTGTGGCATCCAAGGAACCTCCTTTTCTTGCCTGATTCCCAAGGCTTAGCTCTGTCCTATCATGACTCCAGGGACTGGGTCTTTATGAGAGAGACTAACAATCAGATGAGTTTATCACATGCCAGTGATGCAGTGAAATTCAATTAATTGGTTTGCTCTGCTTCCTAGAATGAGAAATAGACTTGGCATAAATATGAATGATGCCACCACTCTGGTTCCCTGTCTGCAGATAAATGCAATCTGATGATGTTTCCAAGTCACACTGTCCCTCCTTGCACACCCCTGGGTTCTGTGATGCTGCAGAAGATGGGATGACATTCCACAAACACACCTTCCCTGGCAGAATGCTGTTGGGTTTGCACAGCTTGGATGGAGAGGTTATCTTTGTGCCCTGAGGAAACCTGCAGGAGGGACCATGAATGGGAAGTCAGAAGGCTGTTCCGTCCTTGGCTGAGGATTCAGGCAATTCTTTAGCAGGATGAGACCCTGCCTGGCAGTATGGCACTGGTGTGTTACTGATGTGAGGAGGCAGGGCAGTGGAAAGTTCAAAAAGAAAATCCCAGGAGGAGTTGGGTGGGAAAGGTCATCACTGAAATGGTTTTACTCCAGCCGTCAAATCCTCCTCAGTAAAGAGTATCTAATAGCTTTTCCCAGAGGAGTGGAAATCTCTGCCCTTATATTTGTCCTGAAGAGGACAGCTTGATAGCTTTGAGAATTGACAGGCTGTGACTTGAAGGTATTTGGTACAATTGAAACACTAAGTCCATCTGCAGTCGATTAAGTACCACAAATGCTGGAAGTCAGTTCAAGGTAAAAGTTCTTTTTCTCTTTTGTTCAGGTTCTTTTGTAAGAGAGAAAGTGGTGCTTGCACCAGGATTTTCCTCCAGTTCTCTAGCTTTCCCTTACATACTCTGTTTTGTCTGCTGTTTGTTCCTTCTCTTTCTCTGTCCCACATATCACAGACCTTTTTCTGCTCATCAGAGTTCCCTCATCCTTCTCCCTGGCCCCTAGGCATAACTTTCTCCTCATAAGTGGGCATACCCACTGTAATTCACATCTGACCTCACCTTTTGGACTGTCCACAACACTTGGCATCTCCCATCTGTATTAAACAGAGCACACACAAATGATTTTCACTGGCTCATCCTTTGAAGGGGTGTTTATCTGTGCATTAGGGGCTTGCTCCTCTACTTTTTCTCCTGAAATAGCAGTAACTCTTCGGGCTCTGGAGGTTTTGGAGCAGTGTGTGAGATTTGGTGTTTGGGGAAGAGGGAAGAATGAGAGACATCTGGCAGGTCATGGAAGTGTGGGTAAGGATTGCCTGAATTTCCCTTAATTTTCAAATTGCAGACGAAGCAATACATGAAGCCAAAGGGAGGTAGATGCAAAAACTATCAGGATATAAACCTCATCCAACATGGCTGGTGAAGCTCAAGCTGCAAAATGTTATGAAAGCCATGTGCTTGCATGGTTTTCAAGGGAAGAAGGGAATGGATAGAGGAGAAATCCTGTCAGGGTAAGTAAATATGCAGAAACCATTTATGGGCCAGGAGCCAGGCTTAAGGGGGCCTGATACAGAGCCTCAGTAAAACTACAGAAGTTTGGAATATAATGAAATCTTTGGGTATTATCTGCTGGTACCAGGCTCACCTCCCAGGGGAGGGAAGAAGTTTGCAGGAAAATGGGTGGTTCCTGGAAGATATTCCAGCACTGGCTCCAGACAAACCTTTTGTGGGTGTTAGGCCATAGCAAAAATTTTACAGTGTAACAGAGTAGTGAGGAGAAGAGTGAACTGCTGTGATTCCAGCTGTCCAAGAAATTCACTTAGCATAGACACTACAGTTCCAGGAAAGCTGTCAGCAATCCATGAAAACAAATAGGGATTTTGTTTTAGAAAAAAATCTCTGTTATCTGAGAGAGGAAATGCAATCAGTTTAAAAGAGAATGGCAGAAGATCTTTTTTATACCTGACCTCTAAAAGCCCTGAAGTACATTGGCTAAGCAAGATTAAACTGTGTGCCAGCAGCTGGTAGACAGTTAAGAAGTTTCACCTGGAGCTGGGAGAACTCCTATAGCAGATTAAAGATAAAGAGATTAAAAAAAAAAAGCAAGCAAGAAGCAAGCAAGAAAGCAAAAAATCCATCAACTAAATCACCATTAAAAAAAACCACCCACTTTTCTGACACTGTGTTTCTGGAACAGATTTTAACAGCATCATAACAGAAAATAAAGCACCCCCACAAACCTCCTGTGCTTTAATGAAATTACAAGAAATGGTAATCATGGTATAGAGTAAATAGATAGGAGTGGGGACTGCCTAAACTGCTGGAGCTGGAAAGCTATATTTTATTGCTCATGAACAGAGTATTAATTATCAGTAGTGGCAATCCAAAGAGCAACATAAATAATGAAATTTGGTTGAATTAATTTGAAGGAATCTTGATTGAAATTAAACCCGAAAGTGCTGTGAGCAAGCTGTTGTGCTAGCCTGGGAAGCAGAATAGTTTTGTTAGTGTTTTAAAAGTGATGAGTGAGTGTGAGAGGATGGTTTAAACCAAAGCAAGTCGTAATGGAGGAGTGTATTTTAGACTGAATGTTGGACTTAAAGAGGGAAAACTAATATGGATTTGCTGTTGCCAAGATACATCTTGAGGTCTTTGTATCACAAAACACACAACCAAATGCTGGCATCTGTTCTTCGGAAGAGTGCAAGTGCAAGCACCAGCTTCCCACCCAAAGTTCTTGATTTNTATATAAACAATATAAACAGATTTTGCTAAAAAAAGGGGAAAAAATTTCACTGTTACTGATTAGATGTAGGAATAATCTGTGTATGGGGAGGAAACGCTGGATGATGATGCTGAATTTTCTTGTGATCATCCTGAAGGGAAATCCAGTGAAAGAGATGGCATGGGTGATGCCTTAAGTTTTAGCTTTCATATTTTTCAGATTCTGTACTGATTATTGTGTAACTCTGAACTTCATATAAAGTGTTAGCAAGTTCACTTCACAGTTTATTTAGACAAAACAATCCTTTTCCAGCCTGAGCACCAAGGACACCGTTGCAGCTTCAGGCCCAAAGAAGTATAAACAACAGCGAATTAAAGGGAGCACACTGAGAGGATGGGACTTTATAACCTGAAGCTGTAATTGGAAAATTGACCCCAATATGCAAATGGAGCAAAATTTATAAAAGTGTGAAAACTTGTGAGCAGTTGTCCATCTTGTGTCCATCTTGTGTCCATCTTGGGCCGAGCCCCGTCGAGGCTCTTGTACTGCCCAAGGTGTATCCTTTAAAGGCCTTTTAATAAATACCTACCTTATTCCTTTAACTCTGTCTAGATTCTGTTCCAGGTCAGCCTCTCCAGGCATCANTGTCCATCTTGTGTCCATCTTGTGTCCATCTTGGGCCGAGCCCCGTCGAGGCTCTTGTACTGCCCAAGGTGTATCCTTTAAAGGCCTTTTAATAAATACCTACCTTATTCCTTTAACTCTGTCTAGATTCTGTTCCAGGTCAGCCTCTCCAGGCATCATGGGAACAAAAAGGCAATCCAACTCTGGTGCAATTACAGGTGCAAAATCTCAACTCGGCACATTAAAAGCATGCTAAGACCACACAGGTATCCAAGGCAATGATAATGATGTGAAGCACCTGGAATGGGGCAACCACAGAGAATAGAGTGTGAAATGTGCATGAGGTCTGGTGATGGTGGCATTTGTGAATACGGCCTTGCATATGAGCAGGGAAGATCACAGCAGTCCCTCCAGCATGGAGAAGGAAAAGGGAAAGCTGGGAGCTCTGCAAATGCTGTGCTGGTTTTTATCATTTGAACAGGAAATGAGAGTAGGTAACTTGGGAAAAAAGTTTGGGATTCTGTTTTCTCAGTAAAATAAAAGTTTATGGCATTCCATCCAGAAAACACTGTAACAAGAGATTTTTGGTATTTAATCATGGTATTCACTGGCCAACAGGGGCAGTTATAGGGAATAAAGGATGTGCTTGATCTTAGAGCTGTCACTGAAATGCAAACCCCTTGGCAAAGGATGGAGGGAATAAAAAGTAAATAAAGTAAATAAATAGTGGTGAATTATTTATTTACTGTAAATAAAAATGGTGATGTCTTGGATGTTCCCATATCAATGCAGCCTTATGAAGAACTGGATCATCAGCTATGATATTACTGAGGAAAGCTGAACACCACTGTAGTGTTCTCTTATCAGGATGGTGATATTTCAGCTCATTTAACAGTGGGATGTGTACTTTTTATTACGCTGTTGTGGAAAAAGTGGAAGTGCTCATTAACTTTCCTGGAAATCAGATGATTCTTCTGGATAAATATGCCTGTCACAGCTTTACCAGATCATTCTGTTTTAAGGGGATGAGCTGTCCTGGAAAATTTGCAGCAGATTAAATTTGAAATTAGACTGGATAACCAAGAGATAAAACCTTAACAAGTGAAAGAATTGTGGAAAGCAAGGCACAGTACCTGAAGGTTCACAGACAGAATGGGATCTGTGAGCAAAAGGGATGTTATGCATGTCTTGGAGCCATGATAACCATTCGTCAAACAAAGGAGGTCACCTGGCAGGCACACAGACGATGGAAACACAGAACAGATCTCTCATCTGTGGATGGTTTTTTAGCAAAACAGACAAAAATGGCTTTTAGCAGTCAATCCGGACCAAAATGTTGGCATTTTAATATTAAAGCCATCACAGAGAGTGGAACAAAAACTACCTGCAGTTTACGAAAAGAGCACAAGTGATTGACAGAACTGAAATCTCCACATAGCAGATTGTCCAGGGAAGGAACAGCAGTCTGCATCCAGACACAGAACTGGAGGAAAATGGAAAAAAAATTATGAGCAGCAGCCGTGCCTGGATTCTGAGTGATCCAGAGGGTTTGGTTTGCTGCCCTGATGGAGCCATGGGTGAAGGTAGTTGCAGTATTCCATCAGTGTGTAATGAGATTTTTACAGCTGGGTTACTTTGTTAGGTCTGGGAGTGTGCTGTGGAGAAACCTGGAGGTAGCTGAAGGCAGCTGGAGGCAGCTGGAGACACCAGCAGACAGACAGTAGGAAATGTTCCTCTGTGAGAGAACTGTTCATCCTTCTGCAAAGAAACGATAGAGCTCTAGTGGGTAACCTGGCTCTGCTAGAATGTCTTCCATCTGGGGCTTCCCTGAAATAACAAGGTCATTCTCTGAGGGAATGACTGTCAATAGCAAATGGATATATTGGATGTCAAAAAATAAAATCAAAAGGTGGGGTCAGGACTCTGGACAGACTGCATTTTAAGAGTTGGTTATTTTTTCTGGGATGCTGTTAGATGTATTTGGCAAGCTCACGACCTCCAGGTAGAGTCACAAATCAGAATTAATTCATTTCCTCCTTCCCTTTCCATTTATTACATATGTAAATCTTTTGTTAAGAGAAAAAGATTATTTCTGCACCCAGTGAAAAATATGAAAATTGTAGCGGCTGAGAAGTTGTGAACAGTCCAATCCCTGTAAGCATTCCTGGCATTGCCCAGAAAACTGCCGTTTTTTAGCTTTGGGGGGACTATAACTGGCAGAATGTAATGATTAATTTTGTTTAGTGGAATTCTTTGTGTTTTGTATGTATTGCAGTGTATGAACTGGTGCCTTCAAGTCTGCAGAGGTTGATGTCATAGTGCACTTCAATTAACTGATGTTTTTAAAAGAAATAAACTTCCATTTAAAGAAAATGGAAGTGGAGGTGGAAGAAGTGCGAGTTACTTAGAATACTTATCGTAAAACACCAGAATTAACTGAAGTTGATCAAAACTTATTTTAAAAATCACTGTATAGGTCCTGTTGGCTTTGAAAAGCAGCAGCAAAGATTTTGTGACAGTAGCTATTGACCTCAGATCTTCGGCCATGTAGACATTAAATATAAAGCTTGTTTCTTGACAAGAGTCATCTATATATAAAAAAGATCTTATGATTAAATGTTTTTTTTTAAGTGCTACACAAAACCTTAAAACAATACAGGTTTGTTCCTCGGTTAAGATGTCAGCTCAAATTCAACTATAATAATTTAATAAAAATACAAGTTGAGGCTTTGTCTCAAAATACCCAGAAATGTGCCAGTTAAGAGGCATATGAAGAGATGGGAGGTGAAATCTTGAAGGCACTGCAGCACCCATTGTGTCCCGGCATGGATTTTTAGGGAAACAGGATTGCTTCATCTCCATCTCTGATGAGTTTTTACAGAACAACCCTGCCAGTGTTTGTCTTGTCCAAGCTGGTTCTTGGCTTCTGCAGGGAATGTCTATGCTCAGTGCCAGGCCACAGCAGATGCACAAGCCACACTGATGCACACAGATGCACAAGCCACACTGGTCTGTGCATCCTGGCACGCGTGGACAGGTGGGTGTGAATCAGTAGCTGTGTGCACCCACATTCCCTGTTTTTACAGGAGAAAGCACCTCTTGAGCTGGAGCAGAAAATACAAACTCCTTCATGAATGGGGTGGCAGCTTGTTCATGCTTTTCTCAGGTGAAACGTTGATTTTGACAAAAGTGTTCTTTTTCTTTACAACAATGGCTCTATGCAGAGAATCTGTGCTGCTGCCTGAATCTCACTGGAGGATGCAGAGGAACCCGTTCATCCTGTTTCTATGGAAACTCATGCAGGGGGTGGGGACCGCAAGATGACAAGGGTGGAACAGGGAGAAGCAAAATAAAAACTAGAACAAGTCGCTAACAGAGTACTCTAATTCTGTGCTGTTTGTTGACATTTGTCATTGAAGATTTTTGTATCTCTGAGATGACTGCAAGACAGTGTCCCTAAATCCAGAGGCAAAGAAGACTTTAATAATGCAATACTGGACTCACAGAGACAGCTTAGTGCTAATTGTCCTCTCTCCAGTGACTTCAGGAACACCAGATTGGAGCCTATAATTTCTGACATGCCCATAAGAATAAATGTTATTAAATTTCTGGGATGGAGTCTGCTACCAAGTGCAAGTTCACTTTTCCTTAGCTCTCCTGGGGAGATCTGTGTAGCTGAGCACTTCTGAGAAATGATGCAAGGATCTGGAACTGTAAATATGCATTTTTGAACCTCTGCATTTTGCATAGAAATCCTGGTTTGAAGAGCAGCTCTATCATCAGGTCTGAAGATGGCCAAACCTCTAGTTCAGGAATTAGCTAAGGCTCTAGTCATCTGGAGTTTGGATCATTAAGAATGCTGTAAGATGCAGGAAAGGTTTTGAGATATCCAAAAGGCACCCATAGATTCGATACCAATTGGTTCATCTGATCCTTCTGGGCAAAAGCCTAAAAATGCAGATCTATCTGCACCTTTGGACATTTACAAAATCTTTTCAGCTTTGTTCATAGATCAGTTAAAAAATGGGATTTGGACACTAATATTCTGTTTCAAAAGTCTTGCAGACTCTCCTAGACAAACCAGACAGGAGAAGAGCAAAAAAATCCCACACATTTTTTTCCATCTCCTGGTTAAATGCACACTGCAGCACAACATGCTTTGCCTGTGCGTCCGTGTGATGAAATAAAGCAATCAAAAGCAATGTGTAATAACAATAGCTGCTTCCAGAACTGTCAGAGCTCTGCAGTGTCCAGGCCAAACATCCCCAAAAACCCTTATTCAGCTATTTTTTCCCCATACACTGCACAGATTTATTGCCTTTGTTGACTTTCCAAATGTTTATACTTGGAACATTCATTTGTCAAGGTTGCTTGCTGCATCTGCAATCAATCTCAGTGGTTTCAGTGCCATGGACAGCAGTATGAAAGCCTTGTTTTAAGGATCACCTAAACCTTGCGTTAGTCATTGTTGCAGAGTAAGGGAAGCTGAAATAATCTACCCCAAATGCTTGTTCAGAATTGTGTCAGAGAACTTGGTTTGTGTAAATTGTTTGTCACAGAACCTCAGGCTTTCTGGACAGACAAGTTTCTCTGCACCTTTATTCAGACATGGTAAATTGCTGACAAAAAGGACGGATGCAACTTTGCTTCCTGCAGTGCCTCCAACAACACTTGAAACTCTTCAGAGTAGGGAAACTGAGGCTCAGTTTGCTGAGTATTTCCCTACATCATGTACTGATCCCACCAGCACTTATCCCACGGGATCATTCGGAACATCTTGGTAAATTTCCCCAAGTCTTAAGACCCAAACTGCAAATTGACTCTTAGCTGAGAGAACGCAGGCCCCCTCTTTCCCTGTGCATGCCTCTGGAAATAAGCCAGTTTACATGAGTATTCAGCTGTATTGAGGGGCTCTGGCCTGGATGGATGGGCCAGCAGTCATTGTCTTTCCAACGAGTTCAGAAACTGCAAACCCATCTGCAGAAAAATCCGTTCTGCATTCCTGGTAAGCTTGAGTGAAGTCTGCTTGTTTTTGTTTTGGAAAGCCTCTGGGCTGTTTTTGGCAATCTCGTGCATTTATACATCTTCCCCAAGTGCCAGAGAAGCTCCCAACTTCCTACAAATCTGCTTTCAGAAATCCTTTCAAGGAGTAGCATAAGCAGCTTTGACTTATGGATGGCCCAGACTTAGGCTATCAAATTTCCATCAGTATGGCAGACATTTTGTTTCTTCCTGCTGTTTCCAGGACACACCAAGTAATGAGAAGCACAAGGGTTTGGGTGGATTTTAGGTTGTGTTGTGCCTTCAGCCCTTAATTGTGGCCCATCCCATCCCCAGGGTTTATAACCCTTCATGTCCATGCTGCCAGGTGACCTCTCAGCCTCTCACACATAAGTGATAGAGCAAGGAATTGGACTGATATCCAGATGGAAGATGGCCAGCTGCCATCCATTTCAACAGCAAGATGAAATGCAGAGGCTGACAGACCCTCTTCATCCTTAGCCTGGCACCCCTCTCCCTGCAAGAACAGGAAATTCTGACCTCCTGCTTCGCCCAGCCAGAGGTACAGCACACCCTGGGTTTGCTGCTGTTTGGGGTTGTAGATTAAAGCTACTTCTTATCCACTAAACCCACTCAGTTTTGACGAAGAAATGTCTCCAATCTGTCCACGCACTGTTCCATGGTTCTTACCTATTTATGCACTTTGCATTAACATTCCCACCCAGTGCTTTTGGGGCACTCTGAGGACAAGTTTCCATGGATAAAACACCTCCACTAGTTTGGGACTAGCGTGGCTTTGCCCATCCCCCTATCCATCCACCTGCTCACTTATCCCCTTTTTCTGTTACAACATATTTTTCGCATATATGAGGGTCTTCAGCCCCAGCCATCCCAGCAGGTGACTGGAAAATAGACAGAATTTTGTAAAAAGAAATGGCATTACCAAACAATTTTCCTCCCCATTACCTCACTTTCCAAGGAATTTGTCACTCTGGCTGCTGTTCAGTTGGCCCTTCTTGGGTATTTTTGGTGTGAGATGCTGTTCCAAGCCTTTTGTCCAGCATCCTCTTGCTGCTCCCTTCTCTAAGGAAGAAGAACAGAGAACCACACTCACAAAAGGGTGCCAAAAGGGTAAAAATAGCCTTGGAAGAGATCCTCCTGCCCACTCCACACCACCCAAGCTTTAGTTCATTTTTCACCTTCAGCTTTGCTTTCTTCTGTATCTGGGTCAAAGAAAGCCTGCATTGTCTAATGCCGAGCTTCTTTTGGGACAAGAAAGTTCTTCCTTTGGAAAAACAAAGTTCCTGCATTGGTTCTGTCGCCCACAGAGCCATGGAAAGAATCTAACCTCTCCAACCAACTACCTAATCCTGAGCGCTGTAGAAAAAAATGTCCAGAACCGTTCACTCGAGCCCCAGGCTGAGCCCTGTCTTTAATGACACCGGACTTTGCAATAGATTTTTGCTTTTCTCTCAGAGAAAACACCTGCAGCCTGGATTTCCTCTTCCCTGCATGCTCACCTTACAGCTGAATTGTGACCCAGGTGTTCCTGGTGTATGGCCCAGAGATGCTTTTCCTGCCTGTGGGACTGATTTCTGCAGCCACCTCCTCAATGCCAGGAGAGTTCAGAGTTTTCTTCTGGAGCTCAAGGAGAGCTTTTTATAAAAGCTCAAGGCAGACTTTCAGCTTTTTCTCGCTGGAGAATCTGAGACAAAGCAGAACAACACCAAATTTACAAAAACTGGAAATTTCATCCTTACCTCTCTCCCTTGCCCATCAAAAAAGCCTTTGAAACTGGCCATTAGGAGATACTATTAATGCCAAGAATGTCAGAGGAGACAAGCCCACATTAGCTGTGAGAAAGGGCTGACTTTCAGCAAAGAAAATTTAGATAACAACTCTTTGGAAAGGTTAGAAATCCACAGCTCCCAGCCTTACAGTATCTATTAGTTGGTGAAAGTTGGGAAATAATTTTGTTTTGGACAGATTGCTGTTTCCTAGGGGGGTTTTATGCCTTCCCAGTAGCAAAAGAGTTATGAGCAGTTATTCAGTTCTACTTTCATTAGCATTTCATGCTCTGCATTGATTTCCAGCTGCAATCACCTGAGTCCTGGGGACTCATGCTTCTTAATCACCTGGCATTATGCTAAAGCCCCTATTTGATCGAACAGGTACCTTATACAAAACCAAAAATAATTTCTGTTTCCAGGACCTTTCCTAATACTTTCAGTGGTGCTGATGACTTGAGCAGTTCCAGTCTCTCTGCTCCTCTTTGGTGACAAATTCTGAGAGGAGTAGTGGCTCATCATGGCCATAAATTAATTCATTTTTCTTCAGCTGCCATTCACAGAGAGCTCTCCCTGGCAGGCAGCTTGGAGAAGAGTATTTTGGCTTGAACTAATGAATCTTTGCTTTAGATTCCTTGGGATATGTTTTCATGGTTGCTTTGTTTTGCAGTGTAATTAATGTTATCAGTATTAATGGATTCTTCAAATCCCTGTGTATCCTGCTGCCACTGTCCCCCCAGCGTGTCTTACATCGAATATATACAGAAGGGAAGCAATAACCAGAGAGAGACAAAGCAGAGGCCAGAAGGTGTGGGATCAAAGGCATTGTACCTGAGGGATGCACCTGCATAGGGAATTCCCTGCTCAGAAGGGGACCTCACTTGGGGAAGCCTTACTGGAAGACCCAAGGGTTTGTTCCCAAATGTGGTTGCATCCATCAGGAAAAGTTTTCTTCTGGAAGGTGTGAATATAGAGACAAGGACAGCTCTTGACAGTGGTCTGTACCCTGCATCCCTCTGCATAATTTTCACTGTGACTCTTCCCTCACCTCGATGCCCATGCAGTAAGACAGCCCTGGCACTGTGGCAGCCTTTTCTTCACCTCCTAGGTCCAGCACTAAGCTCTCCCTGCATTCCCAGAATGTTCTGAGGGGTGCCATTCTGCATCCGGTGGATCTGCCCTCACCAGTCTTCCCATCTTCATTGAGTTCACCTAGAGCTACCAGAGCTGGAGCAGCAGAAGCACCCAGAATCATAATCCACAAGGCAGGCTCGGCACACTGTATGGCCTCCTCCTGCTGCTTTTCCCCCTGCCTGAGTCTCAGGTATTTCTGGGATATGGCTCCAGAGATGGAGCTCTAATGGAGTCAGAGCCCTTCGTGTCACATCACAAAATGTGCATGCAACTCATCCTTGCATTACAGCCCTCCCCCTTGTGGCATTGCCAGCCACATGTGGGATGGCACACGTAGATATGTTTGGGGAGGATTTGGGATGTGAGGCTGAGTGCTTCCACAAGCAGCCCCACCAGGCCTGCAGAGATAGTGCAAGGCAGCATCAGCAGATGGCCTGAAGCCACCCTGTACTCAGCTGGACACAATGCAGAACTCATCCTGCCTTAGGGTGACAGGAGACACTTGTCCCCTTGTCCAGAGCTGATTTTTATGATTCCTGTACATATGTGTCTCACTCTTTCTGTCCAACTCCAACACACACCTGCAGGGAACATCAGATGAAAGCCAAGTAAAAATTCCCTAGCTTGTGTACAGACCTATTTCTTATGATTAGTTGAAGAAAGAAGCTGTCCTGTATGAATAAGACACATTCAGCTTAGTGGCTGAAACAAAAGATGCACAAAATAATTAACCTTATCTTGAATTTATTTTGCTTGATCTCAAGTGGAAGGGCTTACTTAACAGCGTTTTGGCCCAGCTCATTTCTCCTCTGTTCTTTTTTCTTCCTCTCTCAAAGACAATTCTAAACTACAAATGCAATACAGAAATGATCAGCATTAGATGTAGCTGAAATGATACTGTGAAATGAAAGAGTTTTTGTGATTTAAAATATTTTCGCACATTTTCTGCTGAAGTAAATTCATAAGCAGATTTTTTGTCCCCTCAAAAACCTCAAAACTCCATTTTTTGATTCAAATTTTTTTTTTTTAAACAAAACAAAAGCTCCTCTGCCAGTTCTCTGCCAGCTCACTTAGTTCTGGTTCAGTGGGTGTGCTGTTTGTTGTGAGCGTAGAGAATATCACAACAAATTTGTTCATTTGAGATCTCTCAACACAAACATACAGAGGAGGCTTAAGACTCTAAGTGGGCATCCACATTAAAAAGCCCACCCAGTTAAATATTGAGGAAAATTAGCTTGCTTAGCAAAAGGACCTGTCTCATAAAGCCAGTACCGGCTTTTCCCAAAGGAAGTGCATTGATACATGAATAGGAACCCACATGGGAAAACATTTATTTATGTGAATAGAGGAGAAAATGGTTCCTCAATTAAAACCTCCCAGTTTACATATTCAAATATTCACTAGCCTAACCTTTTATCTTCAGGAAAACCTTACCAAAGCATCAGATCAGAAGCAGCATTACCAAGTCAGCCCCATTCTGCATTAACCTCTGCAGGAAAGGTTTGTGTAAGATAAACCCTGATATGTTCCATCGAGAAACCCAGCAGCGCTCTCCAGGGAGGAAGGAACATCCAATAGCTGGAAACCCTGAAGCTTGCAAAGCAATTTTCATCATAGTCTGGAGCAAGTTAGGGACTGACTCCCCCTACCAAGCTGCAGGTCGCAGTGATAAGTTTTGATATAAACTAAATCCTTACTTTCCCTCATTTTTTAAGGGGCCAGGAGGAAATTTGCTGCTCCTGAAAGGATGTGATTCATGTGGCTCCCCTCCTCACCCCACACCTTGCACCTGGGTGACTGACAAAATATTTCCAGTTCTATCTATTACTGTCCCAGATGGCCAAGAAGTAAAAGAATTTGTCCCCGCTCTGGCCAGAGGGGAGGCAAATCCAGTCAGATGGGCTGACCAAGTGTCCAGATAGTTCAAGGCTGCATTTTCAGCATATGCCTCTGGGTTTTGGGTTGGCAAAAGACAGTTTTGCCTTCTGAGAACCTCTTCAAGTTCAAAAATACCCTTTTTTTTGTGCACAGAAAAGTACAAAGATATCTTAATTGTTTAGAACTCTGCACCCATTCCTTAGAAGGAGCGGAGCAGGTGCTTTCATGAGAAATAACTGTCTCACTGCCATCAGCACAGGCATTTTACAAGAGGTGTTTACATAAAAAAAGTTAATTTGCTGGTCTTAAAATCCAGGCAACTTATCACAGCCAGCTGTGCAGTAAGCACGGAGCAGGGAAGATAAATTTCTTCATTTTTACAGAGTTAAATCTTACTAATTAAGACCACATGGCTGCTTGCTAGAAAGAATTTGCATTGATATCTAATATTTCCCACATATACTTACCAGAAATGGATGTCTCAGCCTTTCTGAAGCACAGGCATTAACTTCCCCTGCTTCCCCAGAGCATTGGTTTTGAGGAAAGGGCCTTTTATTAGTGTGAAGGGCTGTGCCTCTGTAGACCTCCTTTTTGGAGGACTACCCCTCCAAAAAATAACTCCAGTGGTGTTATTTGTAGGCATTTCGACTTGTGCCCCCCTCCCCATCTGAGTGGGAATTTCAGGGGAGTGCAGGAAAGGGAAGATAGGGATCTTTTTCCAAGACATTTAACTAATGCCTACGTGGGATAAAATCCTCTTGTCCACCTAGTCCGCAAGGACCAGAGGTGCTTTCCAGTGCAGAGATTTAAAAAGGCCAAGGATGGGGTTGCAAATTTCCTTCAGTACCCATGTGACACCTCCCTAGCTGGTATTTCAGAAGAGTTTTGCATCTGATGCTCTGGTTGTGAGGGACCTTTCTTACAGTGTCAAGCTGGTGACTCAGTGCAGGGCATGGCAAGGGGAAGAAAAGGAAGAAAGGGAAAATGCTCTCCCTTAACTCACTGAGCTGGATGCCCTAGTACTGCCTGCCACTCAGGACATGGAGCAAGATGAGTCATCACCCACATGCCACTTTGCAGCTAGGCAGGAGACAGGTATAAAGTAAGACAGGGTTCAGGGAGCTGTGAGGAAGAGAGGTGATCCCACCAGACTGAAGGAGCTGAGGAAAAAATCATGGCTCTGGGAGTAGTACTCACCTTAGCAGTGAGCTTAGGAGGGGATCAGGCTGAAGGAGGCAAAGGAAGGATTGGACATCAGAACTGGGACATGCTAAAACCTTTGCTAAATTAGCACCAATATGCTAATTTGTTGAAGACTTTTCAATGCCAAACCACGTTTTGGTGTTTGCAATTGAAGAGACATGAAAGAAGGATCTTCTGTCACCCTGCACGTTCTATTGTTTCCAAACTCTCTTTAATTCATAAATGGAGCAAACAGTCAAAAAGATTGAGATTTTATTGCAAAATCCCTCTTTTACAAGCTCTCAGTACAGCCTCGTGCTGGAGAAACATATTTCACAAACTTGGTGATAATATTGACGGTTGTTTGCATCCATAAATGCCAAAGCAACCTGCAGCAAAGTAGGCAGCACATATTTGGCTTTAAAAATGCTGAAGCTGTTATAGATAATAAAGAGATTCAGCCGAATTGAGTATAATCAAAAATAAGTGATAATTTCTTTTGTGACCGGGATACGGTCCACGACAGTCACAATCGCAAAGGACAACGCCGTGCCCGGGATCGGCGCCGGGTGAACACGCTATGATCCGAACTCTATTGCTCCGGATCCCCCAATGTTCGCAAAATTGCTTTGGTCCGTCTGGTTTACATACAGTTTTTCCTAGACCAGAGCAGAGGTCTTTGTCTCCTTTCGTCGTTTCACATATTCATGTGGTTTTCTCTCTCTACTTGGGCTGGGCAAAACCATATTCTGGCAGACTATGAATTCTGATGAAGGCAGCTCTTGGTTTACGGGAAACTGGTATTGAGATGTATTTTTCCCGATGGCTCTGGTTTACCTCAATCGTGGGCGTTTGTCAGGCACTCATCGTTTTGGTGTTCCCCGGACGGTTTCCGAGAGGGCCATCTCTGTTGCGGCCACTTGTTAATATGGGCTGTCCTGCTTCTGTTGGCTGTTACAATGTTGTGATGAAGCAATCGGTGTCCTTTCTGTCTGTGGTTCTTTTTTTGGTTTCTGAGGGTCTTTTTTTTATTATTTTATTCGTACAAATATTGCTTATTCCACATTGATTTACAACTTTACACAAATTACATTATATCATATATTACAAAGCCAAAACACTAATGCTGCAAATTGCAAGGTCCATTTAAATGAAAATGAATGTTAATATGTTTGCGTATAGCCAAAATGGGATTTAACAGAGAAAGCTGTAAAGCAGGATATTTTGTCACTGAAACAAATCATCAGGGGGATTGAAATGCATTGGCTTGACATTATCAGAACAACCTGGGCAAGGTGAGAAGATTTGTCGTGACATTTATTTGTGGATGGATAATTTTGCTGAACGGATTTTCTAAGGGGAAACCATTTTGACTGTTTTGTGAGAGTTCTACCTAATGAGCCAGCAGGAAAGACCAGTGAAGGGTACTAGAGCTGCTGAACCTTCCCTACTCCGCTGTCACTGGCAGCAACACTGTTATTATTGCTAATTCTTTCCATTCAATTATGAGCCTTGTTGGTTTTCAGCTTGGGTTTTGTTTTATTTTTTTTTCTCCCTTAAATTATCTGGTTTAGGAGTTTTCACAGCCCAGGAGAGATCCAAGATGCTGCTGCAGACAAAGAAATACATGATTAAAAACAGGTAAGCGGCTCCTTCCTCAGAACATTCCAGCTTTTTACATGGAAGGTGAATTTCCCAGCAACAGTATGCATGGTTTGCCATCCTCTGGGATATTCCCTAATTGTTAATAAATTTGATAATTGCAGTGCTGGGCTGGACTCCTGCAGAGACAGGTGGTTAGCAGCCCTGCAGCCACAAGTCAGGGAAAGCAGCCCCTTCCACGTGTAGTTCTTCACAAATTGGTCCCAAGAGCTGCTGCACCCAGAGCAGGGACAGGTGAGTCCAAACCTGATGTCTGCAAGCAGGCCACTGCTGGATAAATGTGCTTTTCCTTCTTCTGGGAGAGCAGTGCTCACTGGTGACCTGTGTGAGGCAGGTCACATCCTAACCTACAGGTGTGTGTCAGGTGCCACATCACTGCCCTCAGAGATGGCTGGCAAAGTGCGGAAAAAAGGGCAACGAGAGAGCAGGGAGAGGTGTGGAAATGAACTTAAGTAAAGGATCCTAGAGATCGGCAGAGAAAAAAAACCTGGAGGTGAGCCTGGACAAATGATGAAATACATATCCTCCAAGCAGGCAATTAGCAACAAATCTTCAGGTTGATGAGTTTTTCAGCCTTGCTCAGTGACGCCGTGTGAGGAGTGAACCAGGGTGTTGTAATCGGTCTGGGATGTGCAGATGATAAACTGACCCTCTTGGAGGAAGGTGCACTATAACTCCTGTGTCTCAGGGCTTGCACCTACTTGGAGCTGTGGATAAATCACCCTGGAGAAGGTCAGGACCACATCATCACAGCAGTGGTGAAGAACAGAAGAGGAGTTTTGTGTCAGTCATCCTCAGAATTCAACCTATGGACTTTTACCATGAGCTATGGACTAGGCATGAGCAGTAAGTAAAGCCAGAAGGTAAATGTAGATCTTGTTTAGAGATGAAGTTATTAATAAAGTGAGATTGCAGCTGCACTCTTTCAGCAGAGCTGAGGGCAGACAAATTTGTGTTGGACTTCTTCTCCAAAACAAGTCTGCAGACTTGGGCCACTGCAGACAGGGGCTATGCAGTTTGGCAGCAGGAAAACAGGTGGGATCCCTGAAAGAGGATCTCAGAAAAATCTCCTCTCAGCCCCTCCAGAGACCTCTGCTTCCTACTGCTTCTGCTCCACATTTATCAGCAGATTTTCCCAGGTGTGTCCCACCTGCTCAGTTCTTTTGTACGTCTGGCCCCTGCAGGGGAACTCAGCTCTTTCAGAAAATCTGCTATGAAAAGAGTGGAATGGAAGCATGTTGACTCCCACGGGAAGGTCCTTGCTGTTTCCAGCAAGATTTGGCTCATGCTGATTCATTTCTCTTTCCTATTCTCAGAAAATAAGAGAGGTTCAAAAGATCACATTGAAACAGGGTTATGCCCTTCACCACTGATGTAGCACAAAGAAAATACATGCTGTCCAAAGAATAAATGAAGTCACACTCTCAGTTCTTAACGTACTTTAATTGAGTATATAAAAGAAGACTAAATTTCATTATCAGACTCAAGAGGAAAAGCTAAGCTGGAGGGAGGCAGTGCTTTATTAATTCACACGGCTGCATGTTACACATTATGTCTGGCAGAAAATAAAGTGTTTTAACTTGGAGAGAAAAATTAATTTTAGCTGGAAAGAAACTGTGTCTAATGTGAGCACACCAACCTTTCTTTAGCAATATGGATTACAATCTTAAGGTAAATGCTCTAATTGTCAACTTTCTCTCTGTAACACCCTGATGTTTTCAGTTGCCACAATTGACAGTGGCATAGAGCTCCACAGTGCAGCCACATGGTCTGTGAGAAGGCAGCAGAAGCAGTGTTTCTTGATGTCCCTTCCTTTTTTTTGTCTCCCTGTCCAAAAAGCATCTTTTGAAATGGAAAAAGCCTTCAGGTGTTGAACTCCACCTGAAAGACAGAAACTGTCCTTTCTTCCACTGTCCCGGTGCACCAGTGATGTGCACCAATCCAAGCCCTGTTCCCACCAAAGCATGCCATGAAAGTTGGAATAAATCTTCTAATTGAAAACTAATTGGTGTTATGTAAGACTGTGCCAGTTCAGATCATTCCCTTTCTCAAGCACCAAGGACAAATTAAGGTTCCCAACAGTGTTACACAATGAGATGTATTTGCATCTGGCATTGAGAAAAGAGTGCCCACTCTGGAAGCTGTGTAGGCAGCTTCTCTTCAAGGCTGTTCTACCACTTCTTGCAATAGCAAACAGAGTTCCACAAAGACTGAGACCTCTGAGGCGTATTTACCACCCTGACACATTACAGCACCTCCCTGATTCAGGAGAGGGCTGGTGCACAGAAACTCCTGGCAGACCAGGCCAAGCTTATCACCTCCAGGTAACCTGGCACTCTGAAACACACTCAGCTCTGACACCATCCTGACAGGAATGTGAACTGGAAAGAAACCAGAACTGCATTGCTGCAGATTAATAAAGGGAACTCTCTCCGGTGGGATCAGTACCCCTATTTGAGGTCAGCTGGTTAGGATGAGAGAAAGCGCAAGAAGTTCTTGTGAAAATGAGAAGTTTCTGCTGGTTTTTCCATTTTACCTCTCCTAGGCCCAACAAAGAGAGCAATTAGCCTCTTACCTCTTCACTACCACCTTTTACCTACTAAAAAATAATTGAAAGCCTCCGCTCAGTCTCTTATTTTCTCAGATAACCAGTTCTTACATCTCATACTGTGTGTTATAGATGTCCCCTCTGTCTTGCTTCTGCTCCTTTCTCTGCACTGGCATTTTGGCAGTGCCCCTGCATCATTCTTATATCACAGCTTCACCATCAGGCACAACACTTGATTCAAGACCCTCCCATCCCTGAGGTGACCAGAGCAAAAGCACTGTCTTTCAAGCTGCACTCCCATTTTCACTGGTCTAAATCAGCTCTGCCTTTTTGCTAGAGCATCCTGCATCCCCAAGAGTGTCTGTCCTTTGCATCTTGCTTCTTCTCAGTGTCATAATCCATGCCCTCATCTCAGACTGCTGAATTCTCCTGCCCTGTGTGTCACATCAAGTGTGTCTTTAGCTAATGCCACCTGAGAGGCTGCAAACCATTTTCCTACTTCACCCTGGCAAATCTGACCAAATCCTGTCACTCAGAGTCACCCCAAATCTCTCAGACTTTGTCTGGGACATGTCAGTGAAACATTTCTGTATTTAATAAATCTATTTATTAGAATCAGGCATTGTTTGCACCTCCTAGTGACTTCACCCACACCGTGTATTAACTTGCTTTGCTGGAGGCAGCATCAGAAGACCTCACTCATGTTAGCTGATATACTCATTGATACCCACCCTTCAGGCAGGTCACCCAGGAAAACAAATGCCATCACTGGCACTGCCATTGTTCTGGCATGACTTGATGAATGTAGTTGACTGCTTCTAACCCTCCAATTTGTCTTCATTAAGGACTTGTGAAAGAAATGAGTGGATGTCAGTGTCATTCTGGGCATCACAAGTAGACTGATGAGTTCATGAGTGTCTACCGCCTTCCTTTCAAAAAAAAAAGCACCATCTCCAGTGCTGTGGGCTTTCAGCCGTGCCCCAGGAGATCTCAGAGATAACAAGTTTAGAAAGGAACATTTGAACTTTTTTCTTCCAGCCTCATTTCAAAAAACATTTTTTCTTTTATATTACTTAATTTAGAATTCATCTATTTTGATGAAATACCATCTTCAAGGAGAAATATGTTCTGTCACACACTTTTTAATCAGCTCTCTCCCTAACTCATTTGAGGAATAATGCAATATTTTTCATTTTGTTTTGTTAGGTAAAACTGAGGTGAAGAAGATTGCTTGTATTTCCCCTAATCATGCTGTCTGGTTTGTTGATGAAGTTCTGTTCTCTCTCTGCGAAGGATTTTGGTTTCAATAGATCTTAAAATACTAAACACAGGAACCTTAACTGATCTTGGGTAGAACTAAATGCAAGGGTGATTTCATCGTCTTTGCTCAGAGCAGTTAGATGAGAAAATGTTTGAACTTGTCACAAATCAAGGGAATCAAAAGCCTTTCAGTACTTGCTGATAAAATCTGAATACATGATCAGCACAGAAAGCCTCAACTGCACCATCTCCTTCCAAGGGCCAGGCCTAAGATGTTTAATGTAAAAAGTTCTTGTTAAATGGCAGCCTTTAGGTCAATGCTCAGGTTGTATTAACATATCTGGCTGATGTTTGCTCTTGTGCTGGTGATCTCTGGGTGATTAACCAGATCTTCAGGGAAGTGTTTGCTTGCCCACGCTCCATGGCTGTGTCAATTTCTACAATTTTTTCTTACCCTGTCAGTTTTTATACCACCAAAGCACTGGGGCTGCCTCTGCCAAGCCATAAAGAGCTGACTCAGTGTCAGTGCACACATCCATGGTTAGCAAAGGTGGGGAAAGCTTATCCTTCTGCCTGGCTTCCCAGCAGAGAAAGCCTTAACAAAGTTTTTCAATGGATGTGAGTGTGTCTGTCTTTCTTTCCCAACTCCTTGTGCTGGGACCCAGAGTTTCCCATCCTTCTGACCCATTGCAAACACCATCTTCATCAATGCCATTTCACAGAGACACAGAGCTTCCAGATGGAGGATGGCATTGCAGTCTGGTTGCTGGTGATGTGGAAGGGATCCTTTATCACAGTGAAGCTCCTCTGAACGACTTTCTAGGACAAGGTCTCTGGTCACATCTCCTCAGACACAGTTTTCAGAAAAAGAAATAGTTAGATCTGTGTTAGGTGAGCTGCTGTATGAAGCTGTGTGAACTGCTTCCTGTACAGAAGGTACCTCACTCTGTAAAATCTCCCCATGTGGAGGGGTTTCTGCAAGGACTTTTCAAAGAACCACAGAAGGGACCCCCAAGGAACATTGACCACAACTCCTGGCGTTGCACAGAACACCCCAAGGGTTACACCGTGTGCCTAAGAGCGTTGTCCAAACAGTTCTTGGACTGTCAGGCTTGGTGCTGTGGTCCCCAGACCATTGCCCTGGGGAGCCTGTTCCAGTGTCTAACCATGTTCTGGGTGAAAACCTTTTCCTGCTGTCCAACCTAACCTCCCCTGACACCTATCACAGGATGTGTTTATTCATCTGGGAGATGGACATTTTGCCCAGAAGGATTCTGTGAGAAACAGTATGGAAAGCATTACTGAGGTTTCCTTGCCACTCAATGGATGAAGCAGAGCTGCTGTAGCATGTCAGAAAACAAGGGTACTCAGCTCTACAAATCCCAGCTTCTCTCTCAACATCTTATTGCCGTTTTTTTTTGTCCCTCCCTCTGCCAATGGCATTGCTTGAGTTCTTGCTGTCCCGAGAGAGAGAGACTGGGAGAATGTCCTCCATGCTTGTTATAAGACTGTCCAACATTTTGCACACTGCTGAGCAAGTCAAGCTGAAGGACAGGCTTGTCCAGACCATTCTTGTGTCCCCATAAACAGCCAAATTCGCTGGGCATGCAGGACTGAGATATCAGGCTGGAACTGAACAAGCCTGAGGTGCTTCATGGAATCCTGTAAATATCTAACCCAATCCAGTCTGACCTAAAGCTGTGCTTGACAAGTTACCTCCCAGAGAAAGTTAATTCCTGTGTTGTCTGTCTTTCTGGCACAACTCACTTATATATGCCCAGTGAAGACACAACCCAAAAGAAATGTAACTTAAAAGTGCTTAAACAGAAGAGTTAGATGCAATTAACAAGTGGATGAGGGAAGCTGGATGACCTTCACTCCCTGATGGATTCACTCCTGAGCTAAACACATCTAGGGCTCTGGCTGTATCTATTCATCAAACTAATGGTGTGATGGTAGTTGTGCTTATTGGATTAAATCCTCACTGAGCCATGGGCTTATGCTAATAAGCAGCAAGCTCCTCAAAGTCCTTGAAGTGTGTGATGTGGGCTGGTTGCTCATCCAAAAGCAATGGACACTGTGTCAGAAATACACCATGGAGTGTAATAAAGACTTCTTTAACATATTGTAAAGAAGCCAGATTAAAAGTTTACTAATGCTGGCCATGCCTGAGTAAATGTAGGCGAAAGTCTCAGATATGATGGCTCCTTGCTCCTCAGGAGACCCCATAAGCTGTAGGACTGTTGATGCAGCAGCATTTTAAACTGGCCTGCTGAAGTCCACTCCTTTTCTTCCAGTGGTGGGAAACAGGATAGGAAGGTTTCCATGGAAAAAATTGATAAGTGATAAGTGATAGGTGATAAGTGTGGCATTTTGCAAATTCTACAATGGTAATTGCTCAAAAGGTCCTGGTGCTTGAGCATCACTCTTTTGCTAACAGAAGTTTGGACTCAGGCATTCCCAGGCACTATTGTCCATTAAATTTTGCCTCCCCAATAAAGTTCCCCCAAGGTTCTTCTTTCTTGTTCTTTATTAGTGACATCTAGTGACCAGCCAGAGTCATGCAGCAAATTAATAAAGTCATAATTAATAAGTTAGACTGAACTTACTTGACAAGAAACTACTCGGACTATTAGTTTAACAAGTGTTTCTCACTGCTGCCAGTACAGAAATCCATCAAGCTCTTGTGTTTGAAATTATACTTTGCTCCTCAGCCTTTTGCAGAATGCCAAGAGCTGCCCTAGCTCCTGCAGGAGGTCCTATGAAGCAGGTTCTCAGCTGAGAATTTCCAGAATGTTTTATGGTCCACATAAGTGGTTTTTGAATTAAGGGGTTTTGAATTTTGATGTGCTTTAAAGGTTCTGATTTTCAGGCATCGAATTTTCAGCTTTTCTTAGAAGTCAGGTTTTCTCAGGACATCTCAGTTGGGCATCTAAAAGACTTGGCAATTTGTAACACTTCCTTTCAACCTGCTTTCCTGATAAAAGAAGAATATTTTATTGCATTGCCACTATTTAAGTGAGTCTCTACTCCCTATCACCTTGCAGCCCAAGCAACATAGTGGAAGATGTCTCTGAGGTCATTACACTCCTCCTGTGCTTTGTGCAGATAGGAAACCATGCAGAGCAAAGTGCCTGAGACAGCTGTACAAGAACTAAAATCCTAAGTAAATTTTAAAAAATCATTTGGGAAAGAAGCCAAGTAGGAGAGACATTTTATAGTGCAGCTACAGCGAAAAACACTTGAAGTTCTTGTCTTCTAAAACACAAATCTGATTTGAGATGCAAATCTAGGGGGAAATTGGCTTGGCTTGGCCTGGTGTTTGCTACTGCAAGATTAATCTGTAAAAATAACCTGAGAAAGAGGCCTGTTTTTCCAAAGCAATGCTGCACTGGGTGAACAACAGTGCCCAGGTGCAGAGCAGGCTAGGTGTGAGGCTGTTAGGATCCATGGAAGATGCCTCTGCCCAAATTCAGGTGTAAATCACACCATAGGCCAAACTCAATTGCATGGATTTTATTTAGCACTAAATGTGAGTTAGAGAGATAGAAAAAATGAGAGGGGGAGAGAGAGAGAAAGAAAGATCAACAAGGAAATAATCACTACTGGATCCAGTGGCATCCCATTGGTTCTGCTTCACCCTGGCTTCCAGGCAATGGGGATCCTGGAGCCTTTCTGGAAGTGCCACCTTTTTGCAGCCTTACTTCAAAGTATCCACAAGGTGGTCACAAATGTTCCCAAAACCTTGAGGTGGCGTGTGCATAAGCAGTTTGCTTCCTTTCCCACAGTTTGACACAGTGGTAATTTTTGTCTGGATTCATTAGCCTGGACATGCTCACCAGACCCCAGCTCAGCTAGGCCTGCAATTAGGACCTTCCTGCTGCGAATTTCTGCCATCTATACTTAGCTCAAGGTGCCTCTGTGGTGGCTTATCTTATGGCAAGTTCCTTCTGTGGCTTTGACATTGTTGTCAGACAGCTCTATCTTTTAAGTCCTTCTAAGAGGCACAACAGGGAGACAGAGATGTGAATGCCCCACAGTTTCTATTTTTTCTTGCCTCTTGGGGAGACGGGGAAATACCAGTCTGGTCTTTGCCAAGTGGTCTGTTACAGCGGTGGGTGTTTTTGCACCACTTAATTAATGGTTTGTCTTCAGTTTCTTCTGCTTTCACTTAGAGCTAGGATTAAAAAATACATGAAGGAAACGGATTTTCTTATGTTCGGGTTTGGTTTCTTAAACCTTATCAAAAAGTACAGAACATTCAGTAACACTTCTAGCCACCAGCTAGAAGTGAGCAAAATGGAGACAGATCCAGCTAGCTACAAGGTCTCTTAAAGCTAAGCAGTCCAATAGAGAAATAACACCCTATATTATTTATCTTTTTAATCCAATAACTAACCTTCCATGAATCTCAGTGTAGCACTAACTGTCCAACCAGAAACTACTACCCTGAAACCATGAAGAAGAAGGAAGATGAACGCCAGAAGAGACACTACCCAAAATCCTCCATCTCGTCCCATACGTATTACTACATTATAAAACCCTCAAATTTAAAAACCCTTCACTATGTGAAAGCACACACCTATATTTAACTACACACCTGTGATTTTAACTTCATCATTCAAATTTGGAAGCCCTCTCCAAGGCCTAGGGTCAAAAGCAGTGTTCTCCAGGGGGTCAATGCTAGAAAACACAGAAAGCTCAAAAAATCCAGGTTTCTGGGATCCAACATGGTCCAGCTGAGGAATCCAGCTCGCCAGCAAGATTTCAGAAAAGTTTCTCAGCAACCAAGCCTCCACACTGAACGGAGATTGTGCCTCAGATAAAAGGCATTTAAAGGGAGCTGAATCAACTTCAGCTTGTTTTGGCTTGTACACTCACCAGGGCGCCATGCAGGACACAAACTCTGTGCCATGCCTGGCCTGCTCCTGATACTAGCACAGGAAATGGTGCGGGGTGGGATAGCAGAACTGGAGAGACACCCAGCTCTCCATCCAGGGCACACTGCTGGTGCACCTCTGCTGCTGAGGGAATCTGAGTGTGAAATGCCAGCCCAGCATGTGGGAGCCTGCAGAGCTGACCTGAGCTGCAGGCAAAACACAGTGAGGGAGGAGGAGCAGGGCAGCCACAGGGCAGCAGCAAGACTCAAAGTTCTCTTCTGTGTCCCTGCTGTACTTGTCAGTCCAGCCCTGGGTCCACAGGGGTCCCCAGGTTTGCCTAAGGGCTATGGGCTCTGCAGGCTGAGTTGTTCCAGGCCACAGACTGGGGAGGGGAATGTTTCAGCATCATTTCCTCTGACAGATGCTGCAAATGGTAGGACTGGTGACAGGCTGAATACAAAAAGTGTTGCAGCCTCAAGCAAACCTACAGCCAAAAAGGCCACACCATGATGCCATTAGTAAGAGCAGATGCTTGTGATAGTGACAGTGACCTGAAACTGCTCATCTTATTACTCAGGGAGGGCTTCAGCCACGAGGCTGGCAAATGTGGAATAAGTAAACCAAGCTCTTATTTCCTTCCTGAGCCACCTGCCACATTCAGATCTCACTTAAGGCAAGGAGAACAGTGAAGCAATGGTGACAGCTGACACAATGCCCTTTACAGCCAAACCACTGCTGGAAACAGCTGCTGAAACAAATATTGGACAAAGATGGCTTAGTCAAGGGCTTGTAGCTTTTATGTCCTTTGCTCAGACTTTATTCCTCTGCGTTTTTCTGAGGTTTCATTCTACCTTTACATTACCAAGCACCTTAGGGCAGTGGTCCCGGGTTGCCACTGGTATGTCCACCCTCACATGCACTTGAACAAGAAGTTAACATCTTTCCTCCAATATCCCCAGCACCCTGACTCATGCGACAAGCATCCCATAGGAGTCAGGTGCGTATGTTCTTTCCTTTAGGGCCCCTCTCTGCTCCAGGACTGACACATCTACTGGAGTAGGTGTAAACATCTGGAACAGCTGCTGTGAAAATAGGCTCAGCCTCCACACTCAGAGAAAGAGCAGCTGGAGAAGTTTTGCTTTCTCTCCTTGAAGAGGAGGTAGAGAAAGGGGTGTGATCTACAGCTTGGGCAGTAAAGAAGGGTCCACTGCAGAAATTCTCCAAACCCCTCCCCAGGCTATCTGTCTTGTCTTGCATAGGACACACCAGACTCTCCTGCTTAATATAAGTTATGCCCGTCTCCTAGGAGGTGACTCTCCCTCTCACAGTCACACCCTTCACAGAGAGTGTCATTCAGAGCAGAATTTGCAAGGCCTATTCCAGCCTTGTTGAAGAACAAGACATCTGCCGCAGTGTTTTGCTGGCAAAAAAACACAAACAAAAATGTTCGATGAGTGATGGAATTTAAGGCTGTGGAAGGCACTAGGCTTTGCTTTCTGCCCTCCAGATGACTGAGAAATGTACTGTGAGAAATGTCTCTTTAGTAGCACACCAGACTAAATGCCATGGTCAATGTACCAAAGCTGGGCAAGAAGAGACATGGGGATTTAATTTTTATACAATTTGACTTTAAAAGTCCTGCTTTTCATTTGGAGCATTTCCTTATCTTCAGAAGCAAAGCAGCAAGTGAACTGTGTGAAAACTTCCAACAGCTCTCCAAGGAAATGACAACACCTGCAACCACAGTGTGCCTGTGCCTTTGGAAAGTGTATAGGCAACTGTAGGCACTAAGAAAAATCAACTTGGATGAAAACTAATTTTTTTTTATTTTTTTTTTTTACAGTCCCTGCCTCTTTGGCAATGTTGCAGGAAGTAACTTACTGGAAGCTCTAAGTAAAGCCATGAAACACTTGGCTGCAGCAGCCAGCATCAGAATGCCTTTGCAATTTTTATTTAATCAGCGGGCAGCCGTAATGAGAGAGATGGGTCTGCAAAGGCATCTCTCTCTGAGGAGCCCTGACACACAGCATCTAGCAGGCACAGGTGCCTTGCTCCCAGACAGACTGCAACAGGAGGCATGGCTGGGAAGGGCTGGAAAGGCTTTGGCAGTACCAAACTCTGGAGCACAAACCTGAGGCAGGAGAAGTAGCTAGTAGGTGTTCAAGAGGAGAAGGTAGTCTTGGAGCACCCCCTGAAATGGTTCACAGACCTGTCACCTTACTGCAGAAGTCTGTATCCATAACCACCTCCCTCCTAATCCCTGCCAGGTCACACTGGTAATGACCCCTCCTTGCCTTCCTTTCTGTAACTTGGCTCCACTTTAAAATCCTAATGTAAACAGGCAGACCTTTAAAAGCTACAACTGTGAACATGTCAAACTACACAGTGTTTATCATTAGCTTAATTATTCTTAATTGCTTTACTTACTACTGGCAGGATCTCATTAACATGGCTAAAAGAATCAATCAGACCAAAAAGCTCCTGTATTTTACAGTGTATATCAAGGACATAACACAGAATGCATGAGGGCAGACTTTTGCTCAGGTTTCCCAAGGAAACATTTTTGTGTCTGTCAGCAGCCGCTGTTGTGCCATTTTCCCTTCTTTAACATTTTTCCAATGTTGTGTCTCAAGCTGGTTTGATATGAAAGATAGAAAAATGTTGATTTCTGTCAAACACTATGAACATAGGCGGATGGATAGAGAGGAGAAAATACCACAACATGGCAAACATTATTAGCCATGATTTCATATTTACTTTAAAAGCTTTAGTGAGAATATTACAGTGTTTTGAGCATCAGACTGGTCCTCTAAGCTCTTATTTTATGGCATCCGACACCACATTCCTCTAAGATGTTCCAATTCAGCTTAGAGTGTACTCTGTTGTCTGTATGGTTCGTTTGTTCTGCTTTACTCAGAAGCCCATATGAGGGGAAAAAACCAGCATTTCTGTGACAAGACCTATTTTCCATAAAACCATAGTGGCTATCATTAAACCTTACTTGCATTCTCTCATTATTTATCCCCTCAATGTTGCATTCCCTTTCTTCTGCATTGCTTTATGCTGGGGGATTCGGTATTACTTGGATCACCAACAGCATCACTGGGAATTTTTCTGGATACCCTGAGATGAGTGAAGCTCCTTGCCTGCCAGTTCTTCCATCCTGGGACTCCTCAGCCTAGTAAGTCTCAGCAAGACCAGACAGTGGCAGAAAAGACTCAGGAGAGGTTCACAAACAGCCCTCTTATTTTCTGCAAGAAAGGAGAAACTCCTTCCCTCCTTACAGCCTTTGCAGCCAACAAAATGTGTGTTCTCCCTTTGGCTTTTCTCAGCAAGGGCTGATGCCTCTCTGTTGGAGATCCCACAACCCTTCACCCACTCTGTCTTATTCCTCTCCTCAAATGACTGGCAATGCTGCCCAGAGCAGGGCAGATACAAAACTGCCCACTTGTAAAGGAAGGTGTGAAAAAGACCAAAAAAATTTTGCCTTCATTTACAAATCACAGGTGAAAAACTCCGTCCTCTTCCCAGAAATGAAGATATTTCCTGTGGAGAGCAGCTGGATGGTCAGCAGGGAAAATCCTCACCAATTTGTACCCCTTCAGGTACCAGCATCAATTCCACCACTGTGGTAATTATGTAGAAACGGACATGACTGGCATCACCACCAGTCCTTTATTAGAAACTTTTCATGCCTTCTTTCAGTGTACTTCTTTCTGACAACTCTGGCTCCTTCCCTCACAGACAGCTTCCCACAGTACTGACTCCTTTCCTTACAGGCAGCTCCACACAGCACTGACTCCTTCTCTCCTCTCTGCATGACTGGCTAAACCCAAATCTGTCCCTTACCCAGCTGCCTAACCCTGACTATCCCTTGCATGACATCCTCTTACCTTATCTGTCCCTTGCACAAGCGCATGTCCCTTACTCCTCACAGCACAGCCAGCAGACTCCATCCCAAACTGCAGCAGACTCTCAGTCTCAAGCTCTAACTCAAACTGCAACTAATGACCAGCTAACCCACTCTTTTATAACACCCAAACTCATTGGGCAGGCACAGATTTCCACTCCTCAGTAATCAGTACAGCTGTATCCATCGGGAGAGATGGTCTTCTGTACCATCTGTTCAACCTATCTTCCCACACACCACAGACATGAATTTCCAGTTTGACTTTTCTGCAAACTGGATCTACATCCAGGAGCTACTACAAAAACTTCTTCTTCCTCAGCCTGAGAGATCCAGATGGTGCATCTCGGGAGCTCCAAAAAGATTTTTAGAAACACCAGGCAAGAGAAGACAAATTCTCAGTCTGTTAAACATTATGTCCCCATTGGCATCAACAGGCTCTGGTCATTCACAGCAGCTGATGCTGGGTCTGGCACCAGAAATTCTCCAGCCTTGCTTTTATGAGATCTTGAGATGTACTTACGGCTCACAGCAGAGCTCCATGCCAATGCTGCCTCACAAGAAAAACCCATGTGTTAGTTTATTAGTAAATATTTAGCTCTGCTGCAGCAGCACTTCATGGTTATTTAATATCTCCAGGGACAACTTTTTTGAAATAATAGTTGAAGCGCTGGGACTTGAGAGAGCTGAGTGTAGTTCTCTGCTGTTGCAAACTTAGATCTTCGGCAGATCAAAGAGCAATGCTGTGCTGTGATAGGGTATCTGTGTACATCTGAAACCCTTGGGAGAGGGGGTGCAGAGTAATGGAATTATGGCTATACAGTTATTTTGTGTGAAAGCATAGAAAGCAGTTCAAATGTGAAGTGGGTGATAAAACCTAAGAGTTTCCAGGAAAGCCCAGTCAACTCAAAAATGCAAAAAAGGGCATTAAGTTGCCTTGTCTCAAATGTGAACACAAGAATATTTTTCCAATCAGCAAAAACAATTACCCCAGAACTCAAGTGAGGCCTGTGTGTTTGGAAAAAATAGTCAAGATTTGGGTTCTAAGAAGAAACATATTCAGGTCCTGTTCTGCAGATTTTAAAGGTCTGTGAGCAAATAACTGCTAATTCCCACATGTTTGGAGTTATCTGACTTGTAAATGTATGTACCTTGTAAAATGTTGGATTTGTTTGATCTCTTCTGATATCAAAAATCCCCTAGGGAATATTCATCCTGCCTTTGCACGGAGACAGTGAGAAGAACAAACTTTTAGTTCTAGAATATCACCATGGGCTGGGCTTCATGCAGACGAAGATGTCAGGTCTAGAGACAAAATTTGGTGTCCTGATGCAGTATTTAAATCCGTCTCCAGCCTTGTGGAGAGGTATCCAAGACAATTCCTGTCTTCTCTAAGAACCATTTCATCAAAATTGAGAGGAGATAGTGACACGGTTTGGGTAGTCAGTAACTCTGAACTAGAAATGTCACTTTTCAGCCTGACTTCTCCAGTACTCCCAGCTTTCATGTTCAGCCTGCAAAATAAAGCAAATTAAACAAAAACACCACAATCAAACAGCTACCTTAAGTTAATATATGAGAGGAGAGGAAACTCTAGGTTGGTGGTGAGTGGTCCATGAGAGTAAGAACATACTCAACACCACTGCAGTGCCATGGTTCCTTCAGCTGTGCATGCAGAGCCTCTCTCCTTGGCAGGAAAAGAGGTTCATTATTTAGTTAATTAGTTAACATGTAGCAATGTGAGGGTGGGGAAAGACTGCAAAATAATCATTACCATTATTATCAAAACCACACAGCAGCTTTTCATAAATGCCTTCTTTATTTCTCATGTAAAGGATGTTGTTAGTACCAGAAGAATTTTTCATCTCAAAAATTTCCATTAAACAACTTGGTAGTGGGCTCCAATTTGAAACGTATTCTAACTAGCAGACAATATGAAACAAAACACTTACAAACAGTCTGAAAAACATGAAAATCAAGTTGTGTTTCAAACAAGCGTGTTTAGATATAAAACCTGGGAGCACATTTATGCATTTCCAAGAAATGTATATCTTGGAGCTCAGGGTAAACACACTCAGACTTTTCCTGTAATTTCTAGTATAAGTTATAAACTTGCTTTTGTCTTTTTCCCTTGAGGGCCTTAGCAAAGTTAATTGTCCCTGACTCCTTACCAGTATTATTTCAGTAAGTACAATATATGTGCATTGCCAAATGCCTTGCACTGTGCACATGTCAATTTCAATAGATCAATAAATTATTTTCCTGTAATCGCCAACCTAAAATATATTCTACAGAGTTTGCAGAGAGCGTATCATTCTGTGGAAGTGCTGGTGTACCACCACATCCATAAACATACTAAAATATTCAGAAATACATAAAAATATTTTTAGCTGGATAGACTTCTGTATTGTGTATCTGGCAAATCTGGATGACTTCTTTCCTCAGGAACTCTGCCCAAGGCATGACTCGTTGTGCCTAGAGGTGGGATTTCCAAATGGAGGAAGAAAAGCACAACATCATGCAGTTGTTTCCTCTGGATGCTGAGGTGCCCTGACTCTCCCAGGCAGAAATCCCACTGTACAGCCCAAGCTATGTAGCCGCTTGTTTCTGGACTTCCAGCTCGGTGCCCCTATCATCACACCCCACAACCTGTCAGGAAAGTCCCAGGGTCTCCAGCTGCTTTCCCAAGGCATGTTAGAGCAGCAACATCCTTCAAGTCTTTCGTCTCAATGCCTGCATCATCACAGACTCACTCCAATGTAAGTCAGAGGATAACTTGATCCATTGAAAAATTATGGCTGAGTTAGATCATCATTTTCCCCTTTCACGGCTGCGTTCATTGCTCCTTCCCGTTTGTCAGTTTTGCAATTTCTTTGTCAAAATTCTCCTCTACCCATTTCGAGGTCAAAAGTTTCCCAGTACTGTGGCAGGGTTTTTGGATGATTTTTGGAACAATTAGAGATTAATTGTTGATCAGAAAGATGTCAGAATTACTGAAACACAATTAACCCTTATTGTTTTCAGCAGCAGGACAAGTCTAAGCAGCCCCAGGTGAAATCCCTTCACTCTATAAATCCCAGTTATGTTCACATTTGCTGTTATCAATATGTGCAGCCTGACATATGCATTTTTCTTAGCCTGTGAGCAATCGTCATTTGCATGGTAATGAGGCTTTCCAAAGGCATTCAGCAGGTGAGCTAGGAGATGAACTGCTTCCATCAGCACCAGTTTTCAGGAACAGGAAAAGCTCCAAGGGAGCTGTGCCTCAGCTTAAAGTTAAGACTTGCCACCACCGGTCATGGGACAAGCTGCTGCCAAATCTGCTCGTGACATAAGCAGCTGTATTTTAAGATACAGTAATTTATATACACCCTTATCATAATATTGGATTAAAACAGTGTACAGGAGATGAGAAATAATAATTTAACCAAGTTCTGGTGGGCTCTAACCCCAGTTTCCTAACGAGGGTTATTCCTAACACTGCACAGCACCATTCATCTTCCTCTCTACCTTTCGATGACTAACACTGAAGCTGCTGTCCAATTCAAACCTCATCAGACTCAATTTGAGCTCTGGAAGATAATTAGATTCCCAGGGTACTTCCCTATCTCCAGCTGTTTTCTCCTGGTGTATCCTTGCCAATAGTTCACCTCGTGCATTCATGTGAGCCTCTCTTCTCCAGCCCACCCTTAACTCCTAAATTTTCTCCATCACTGTATTTCCAGGCTAATCAATCCTAATCTGCTCATCCATGGTTTCCTTGTCCAAAAATTGTGACAGGCTCCCACTGTCCCCACTGGAATTTGTTGAAGCATCTCCTAAAGACCCTCCTGAGGTGAGCAGATAGGAGACAGATTTGTTCCACCCTATCTAAGGTGTGGGCTGACAGTAGCCTCCTCCCACAGCCACAACAACAATATTCTCCAACCCTTCTCTAATGACTCTAAATAACAGATTTATTTTTTCCAGCACAGGTGGTATTTATTCAGGCACCCACCCTCTGTTTTCACAACCTTCCTGGCACAGGTGCTGTTCACCAGGTAAGCTGTTTCATCCTGCTGGGATGGTGCAGAAAATCAGGTCCCAGTTGTTTTCTTGCTGGTGCCTGGTAGTTCATCTGGGCTCACTATTCCCATGCATTCCCACTATTGCATTGCATTATCTTGTGAGTTATATAAAGGTAATGTTGTACAGAACCCCCTTTCCCCAGACAGTGATTGAATTTTGCATATGTCACTAAAGGATTTGTTCTTCTGTTGTTTTCTGTAACAGTGAGTAATTTCCATTAAATATTAAGCAATTGATCTGCTATATTTGTCCAGGGGCTTTTTTTATTTTAAGTAATTGATTGATTTAGTCATTGGAAGTACAGTAAATCAGCTAACTAAAAATAATGCCAAATAATTACTTAGAATTTAAATATTACAAATTGCCATAAATGACTGCAAATTACTTGCACACAGGGTAAATTTTCTTATCACTTGCAGGAGACTGAATTATTAATTTCCAAATATTATTTATGTGTACTGTTTTTTGGTGCTTTGCCATTCCACCTAGTGAGCAATACACAGGAAAATCCAGTTACTAAGGCTGATCCCAAAGCACTGAGATCCCTGAGGTTCCTCTTCTCAGCTAAATGAGGCAGTGTAAAGAGGTAAAAAAACCCAAATGACGCTTATGTGGGAGTCTGAGCACCTTGCCAGCAGATTTATCTCTCATCTGAGGATTTTCTATTGTCTAATAAGGCTTAAGTTCACACTTCTGTTGTTTCACTCACATGAAACGTGAACATTCTAGCAATGCCTCCCCTATGTGACCACCTCTTTGAGGAGGGAAGAAAACCTATATGAACATATAATCTTTGCAATCTCTCAGCTACTGTTGGAAACTACGAAAAACAGCAAAAAGGGATGAAGGGAAGAGTAAGGGAGACAGGTACTGATTAAAAGAAAGAATCACAGTACTCTTGTTTCTATAGGAAACCATGTGAATAAATATGTTTTATGCCTTTCATCCACTAAGATTACAAAGTAATCTTTGTAGTTTCTGTGCTGCTGGAGATGGGATTAAGCCAGACCCCCTGCAGACTGATGCAACAGAACTTTTTCCCTCTGAAAACTCAGTGCTGAGGATGATAAAAATTCAGCCTAATTAGATTCAAAAGGATAAAACAGTGGGCTGTCCTGGGAGTCCCACTTCTTTCCTCTCAGTCAGTGCTTATTTCAAAGCATTTGTGAAATGTCCTTGTTCTCTTCTTGTCACAGCCCCTGTGGAAGTAAAACAAATACAGAGAGGAAGGGACTTGAGAGAGCCCCAGATCAAATTTTACAAACCCACCCCTAAAAAGCACTCAGGAATTTGCTTAATTATAAAGCATGTGATCAAAGAAACATAGAATCCTGGAACTGTTTGGGTTGGAAAGGACTTTAAGGATCCGTGGGCAGGGATGGCACTCACTAGGTCAGGTTGCTGAGGGCCCCATCTGTCCTGTCTTGAATACTTCCTGAGGGAAAATGGTACAGCTGATTTTGAATGTGCACATAGGGATTACAATCCAAGGTAGGACTCCACATCTGATAAAATGCTCCTGCTGTTCCTCTCACTAAGCTTTGGGCCACATTTGAAGCCAGCAAGAGAGATGTTTTTCATACAAACATGGACAGAAGATGTGCTCCAGGAACGTAACTCATGGTGACTTAGGGGGCATTGTTCTGTCAAGGACTTGAAGTCCTCAGTGCCAGATGCTTCACACCATGGGACCAAAACCTTGTTTGTATCTCATTTTCTTCTTCTGTTAGGCTGAGTTTTTTCATTCAGTCAGTGGTAAACTTGAAAACAGAAGTTTAGAGACATGAGATAATTTCATCCTTGGAAATATTAAAAACCTGAGCAGATTCAGCCATGAGCAACCTGCTCCTCCTGGCCTTGTTCTGAGCAGAGGAAATAGAGCAGAGTCCTCCAGAGGTCGTCTCCAGTCTGAATTATTCCCTGCTTCCCTTGCTTATGTCACATATAACATACCTGCTGTCTGAAAACACCTGTAGTCAGTGTCTTAATGATGTCTCTCAAAACTCCCTATCACACACAATATAGGCATGCAGGATTTCTTCCTCTTCATTTCACCCTTGGTGTGGGTGTTGAAAATCACTTCAGAATGTTTAATTCTAATTGAACCATTCTCATTTTCTCACCAGTCTCACTCACTCCATAAATTGGCCATCCCTGAAGTTTTGCTTTCGGGCCCAGTCTCAGGTTTGAGAGGGATTTCCAGAGCAGTAACAAATAACTAATAATCCCATAGTATTTACTCTTGCATTGCTAGCACTTGAAATTTAGAAGTGTATTCAGACCCCTCCTTATTCAGAATAGTCTTAATATTTCCAACAAATACCAAAATGTTTCTCCAATTTCAGTGAAACACTGAAGAAATGGGGAACAGATGACTTATTTTGCACAATCATTTTTTCCACATTTTTCATAAAAAAGGAACGATGTTTGCAATGAATCTTTCATTTCCAAATACCAAGAAGGAAATTCTCCTTTTATCTTGCTTGTTTTGCTTCTGATATGGTTAACTTGGCAGAAGCAAAAGGAGTTCCTCAAGTATGGCAGCATTGAGGAATTTACTTTTCATCCTGGAGGAAAAAAGGTCCAGATGCAAAGCTGTGGCAGAGCTTTACTCCTAAAAGCTCCCAGTGGCTTCTGCTGCCTTTGCTTTGTTCCTACGTCCCCTGCACCCCTCTACTTCATTTATAATCCACAGGACACTCCTCCAAAACTTCCCAGACCATCTTCCATCTGTCTTCTTACCAGGTGGTCATACCAGCTGCTTCTTTACCTTCTCCTTGGCATTCCCAGCTCCAGTGGGTCTCCCAATCACCATGCTTGCCATATTTCTCTTCTCCTTTCCTTCATCATAGTCCAATTTTCAGTCCTATAGGAGACAAGAAAAAAAACACTAAGTGAGAAGAATTCAATGGACTGTACAATCGTAAGCATATTTGCCAGGCTAGACCAGGAATGAGTGGTTAATGAAAATTAAGGATAAAATTGTAACAAATGCAGCATATTGGGTTTTTTTCAGCTAGAAGTCTTTCTAGCTCAGAAGTAAGAACAAAAATTTCATTATGTCTGAAAAGATCTGGCAAGAGTCCAGGCCCAGAATTTGATAGTGTTGAGAACTGAGGTAAGCATAAAAGAGTTATTTCTATCTCAATGAGATTTGATGTTCCACTTAAAATCAGCAGATTTGCTGCTGGTGTTAGAGAACTGTTTCTTCTGGAGCAGCTCAAAGACAACCAGGTGAGAAACTGCCTTGCTCTATTTCCATGTTTCCCTTCCTTCCCTTTGCCTCTCAAGGGAAAAAAAGCCCATGAGAAGTATGAGTACAGATGAGAAGCTCAGAGTTTACTGCTCCTCAACTCTTGTAGGGACCCAAGTGAGAAGAAATTGTTCCGGAGATTTGCAGGGCAGTTAGGCACCTGTGCTTGTTCAAGCATTCCCTTTCCTGAACTGAGCCTGGAGTGTTCCCATCCCTTCAGCTGATGAGCCCAGGGAGGGTTCAGCAAAAGGGATTTTAAATGCTGCAGTGTAATGCCCCCCTCACTCAGATTTCTGGTGGGTGAAATGTTTTTCACAAGGCAGACAAAAGACGAGAGTTTTCTGCAGGGTGGCTCATTACTATGGCAACCAACAGAGTAACCTCTTCTTGCCCTGCAGCACTGATTTCAGAGATCAGGGAGACATTTCTGCTGAGTGTGCACATCACTTCCCACTCAGCTGTAGTGGCTGTGCAGACAATCCTAAAAGAGGAGTTGAAAGGAAATTCAATTAATCAACGTGCCCCACAAAGCCAAACGTCTGGATGTAGCAGCTACTGTGCTAATAACTAGGAGGTGACAAGGGCTAGAAGAGGTTTTTCATCTCTGTATGTTGATAGCAAACAATTGGCCTTCGACACAAGCTGGAGTTCAGTTATGTACAGTGTACAAAACCAGGGGAAGTTTGCAGCAGCACCTTTTCAACCTGGGGAGGGGTAGAGAAAACAAGAGGCTAAGCTTGGAGAACATCATGTTTCCCAGGCTGCACAGGAGTTTAACTTTCTATTCAGGGCAAGATAAGCTTCTAAGAAAAATTGCTTTCTTCCATATCTGTAAGAATGCAATTCGATCTGTTTTTAAGAAAGAAAAGGGTTTTCTTCCTCATTTCCAGTAATTGCTTAACAGTTGCCAGGCAAAGCAAAAAGAAGGCAGAGAAATAACTTCAATCTCGGCAATCACAGCCACAGCAGCATTTCGCTTTTGCAAAGCGTGCTGCAATCTTAACCGGCTCATTTCCCTACAAGAGCAGCCACAAAGGAACCATTTGCTTTTTCATCCTGTTCTTAGAGGGTTGCTGTTGGTCCACCAGCACTGGCATCTTCTGCACTTAGAGAAACAGCTTGGACACCTGCTCATTTTCCTGTACATGCAGACAGTCCCTTCCCACAAAACCTGCAAGGTGATTACCTGACACAAATGTTCCCCATGCCTATCTGGACATCATTTGTTCCTTGCACCACTTTTCCCAGAAACCTCTCTGAGATCACTTAGTCCCTGGATACCAAGAGAAGACAACCTTACAGCAGGGATGGTGAAGTCAGGGAGAATGGTGGGCATGCTGGTTTGAAAGCAAAACCAGTGAGAGACTCCAAGTCAGAAATATAATTTAATAGGGAAAAAAAAGAGAAAAATAAAATACATGCAATAGTACAAAAGAAAACCACTGACAGAGTCAGAATACAACCTGACACTCCGCTAGTTAGGGTGGTGGTAGCAGTCCAGATGAAGTGGTCTTGTTGAGGTAGTGATCCTGTAGAACGGTCTGGTAGCTCTTGTCCTTTGGAAACCAGTGTGTAAGTACCTCGGTGTTCCAAATCTCAGTTTTTATCTAGGTATAAAATGTTTGGCTCCTCCCCCTGGCTGGAGCATTTTACAATAGGATGATGTAATTTTATCAGTTATGCAGTGGGACTCAACGGCCCATTAACAGACAATATCCTCCTGGAGGAAGGGTAGGTCATGGAAAAGAAAGAACACTGCCCCACCTGGTTTCAACAGGTGGTGGTAGAATACACACTTTTGGTTACATCCTGCATTGCAACCCAAGACAGTGGGACAATGACAGGGCCAGAAGATATAAGTGCTGAAACTCAGAAATCTTAGCTGATATAAAGGATTATTCAATCTAGTCAGGCTGCTCTATCACAAGTTGTCTGCACAAGTTGTCACTCTCCAACCTCATGCCACAACAGGCATTAGCCTTCAGAAAGCATGAGGTAAAAAAAAGTTGCACCAAACCATTAAGTCAGTTCCTAATTTCAAACCCACTGCAGCCAGAGGACAAATTCTGCACACTCGCCCTGCTTCAATCAATCTTGCCAAAAATTTGTAACGAGGGACTTTGGCAAGCTTTGCACTGTCCCTTTCTGTCTCCTCCTGCAAAACACACATGCCTCATCCTCTTGCTGCATGCTCTGATGGCTTCAGCAGACATGAAATCCTCCATGCAGAACCTGTCTGCATTGCCTTTGCACTGCCAGGGGACTGGGCATGGCCTTGCCAGTTAAAATCCAACAGTAACAGGTTGGAAAATACCACACAGTCCCTGGAAACTCTGCATTTCCATTGCCAAATTGACTGCAACTGACTTCCCTCAGACATCCCAGATAAGGACAGTGCTTTTGCAACACAGAGAGCTGCATTCAGATTATATGTGAAAAGATGTGATTTTTGTTGTGCTGGACCACATTCCCATCTGGCAGGTGTCAGCATGCCAGAATTGCTGGGACCATCCTAGTATCTATCCATCTGTCCACATGGGTCATCACATTTGAAATACCACAGAGGAATAAAGCAAAAATCAAAATTCTTCTGCTCAATAGCTGCAAATTCTGCTGATTTCCTAAGAGGAAGGGAGGTGTGGAGGACTCTGTCTTCACATGGTCACTCGACCTGCTAGTGTGGCTGTCTACAACATCACCATCTCCCTCCAGCTTTTGAATCCATCAGCTCAAGGCCTTGGGACACAAAGAATGAGAGGTCAAGCTGGGCATCACTCATTTTCCCTGTTCCAGTGTGTCAGATCACAGCTGCTGTCAGCACAATGTACACACCTCCAGGCAGTGACAGATCTACAGCCCCATCCCTCTTTATCATCAGGATCAAAGAGGCTCTGACCCTCAGCATCCAACACCCCAATGCAAACAGAGAGGTTGGACTCAGGTCAGTTCAAGGGAGAAGGAAAACCTCACAGCAGTCAGCATAAATCCAGCCAGAGCAAAGAGGGTCTGGGTGACAGCTAGGAATATAAGGCATAAAACTACAGGTAAATGGGCAAGAGAAGTCAGGGAGGAAAGTGCAAGGTCTCAGCACTGAAAAAACAAATGAGCAGTATTTAATTTCAGCCCTGCCCTCTGTACTCAAAATATAGGTTATCTCACGGAAGACAGTGTTTGATTAAAATAAGGTGCAGCCTGGAAAATGTAACTCCTGACAGGCTCCACACCCGGCACTTGCTAAATGCACCAATATTTTGTGCAGGGTGACCTGCCACTGATGGCCACCACATGGCAGATGAACATGCTGTGGGCAGGACTGAGACATTTCCAAATAATACAGGAGCTACTGTGCTGCTTTGGATCTCTAATAATCTGATTGGTCAGAGCAAGACTGACTATCACACGTTGTGCGCACAATTCAAGTTCCCAACATGCTTCAACACTTAGAATCACCAGGGGTTTAGGATTATTGTTAAAAAATGTTAAGGACCACATCTCTACATGCACCTTCCTTGGACATTCTTATGAGATTTTTACAAAGCAGAAGCACATCCTGGTTACACCTACAACAATATCAGCCCAGTGCAACTGGTGTCCAAAAACAGTCACACCCAGAGCTTTCTGAACCAGAGAAAGATTCTGTTGACACTCATTTCTCTGTTGCCTGCTCTAGTCTCTACTGTCCCTCTTTGATTCAGTGGCTCAGACTTTCTCCACTTCTGTCCCTTTATGACATATCTTCAGCCACAGACAGGTGAGAGAAGGAACACATTACATTACACTGGACTAGAATTTGGGAAAGCCCTCCTTCCCTCATCCCACGCTGGACTGGACATTGCAATGGGGCACACTGAGAATTCTACCAGGGCTACTGTGGAAGGATTTTATTGCAGCAGATCTCTCACTAGGTCTAGAAATTAGTCAAGACACAGAATCTCATTCAACAACATGAAAAGGGTACTGGTTTATTCTTCTTTACAGATTAGCCATCCTGACTGACTACAGCAAGCTCCTAGCGTAGGGTCCAACTGCAGACTCTGACTCCATCAGACCAAGACTAACCTCAGATCAGATCTTCCACTGCAGCAATTCTCTCCCTTGTTTCATTCTTCTTTGTGTCTCTCTGGCTGGTTCATTCTTCCTCAGGGCTCCTATACCTCCTCAAGGTCCTCTTCTTCCAGGTTCCTCCTGGCTAGCCAACCCACTCCTTTTATCACACTTATCTTTATTAGTCACAGCTGTGACCCAATAATGGCAAGGCTGTTCCTCTTCTTTGGTAACTAGTACAAGTGTGACTTATCAAGGGCAAGGGCACCTGTAATCCCTTCTACACCGACAGGATTTTGTTGTTAGAAGGCATTTGCTCTCTAACTCATAGTACTCAGAGATCACAGCAAACATAAATCATATCTGTATATGCCCAAAATCCTTCCTAAACATTAATTCATTCTGCAGCAGTGATCCCTTTTCTGTTCATGCCAGCTGATTTGTGCTGGGGAGAAAGGTGGTAATCCTGCATTTTCAGCCTCAGAACCCAGAGGGCAAATAAGAGAAATACCCATTTATCACCTTCTACAAGACAACAAGATTTGTGTCCATTTTACAAGTTTGGAGAATTGTCTCCTGCTCTTGGACTCACAAGCTTGACAGTGGTACAGTAAAAGCAAGTAGATTTTAAAAAGTCAGTAGTCCAGGTTCTTTCCAGAATCTGTCAGTCATTCTTTCCCCAGAGAAACAAAAAACCGAGATGAATATCTCTGCTGGAGTTGTACTACATGGATTAGTGAAGTGGGACTTTTCTCCTGTGTGCAGATTGACTTCAATTCACCCCAACTCTGTTTCAATGAGCCTTGTCCAAAGGCAGCCACCTGGGAAGGAGGAAGGGTGATTAACTGATGCTTTTGGGAACAGTCCTGCAATGAAGGTACAAAGAATGAGCCAAGGGCAAGGAGATGTGGTGCTTTCATATATACATATTTGTGTGTGTGTGCGTGTGCGTGTGTGTGTGTGTTTTGGCAAGCAGACTTCAAAGAGTGGCTGCCATCAGGGCTTTGCAGAAGAAGAAAGCCAACAGCAGTAAATCTAGGAAGCAGCTGTTTCACGATCTGCCTTCAGATAAAGTTTCTTCCAGACCTGAGTCTGGCCTTGGGCTTCCAAATACCCTCACTCCTCATCTGTCTAGCTTTGACTCTTAAATATGTCAAAAACATGTAGGAGCTAGAAAAATATGTGGTTTTATTCAGATCCTATAGCAATGAATTGGCTGTGATTTTTAAGGAGAAAAAAACTAAACCACGATTCCTTAATTTGCTATCTGGCATCTCCCGCTTTTGCTCTCTGATCATTGTTCCCATGCTCTGTGGGATAGGATAGGAACCAGAACTGATTCCCCACCTCTACCTTGCTCAAAACTTTCAAACCTCAAATCTGATCTGCCTTTGAAATCAGAGCTTTCCATATTTAGTTTTTTCTTTTTCCTCATGGATGTCTCACTTGCAAGCAGAGGCAGGGGTTTGCCTCAGCACAGCAGGTACCACGATATACCCCTTCAAGCCAAGTGTGCAGCCAGATTTGGGAAGGGAAAAAATGAGCCTGGTAAACCCTGTGGGTCAAAAAAAAACCCCTGAGGAGCTGCTGAAGCCCTGGCAGCAGCTCTGGTGGGCAGCACTTCTTCCCCCAGAAAGCCAATTTGCAGTCCTAGGTCTCCCAAGCATTTTTTCCTGTTTTTCTGACAATAGCATTCTGTCTCCTCTCCCCATGCTGGCTACTTTTCTTTATAAAAATCAGTGCTAAAAATAAAATGGGGGAATTATTTTAATACGTTTTAAACACCTAAAAATCACTACACCCCAGAGGAATCCCTGGCAGAGTTTAGCTCCCCTCATCTGTTCTCACCTCCACTGAACACTTAATTCATGAGTTTCCATGGCATAGGGTGATCAGATCAGAAGCCAATGTTATTATTATTCATTGCATTTGCACTTTGTCTGAAGCACTTGCAGGTGGAATGAAAATGCTTATTCAAATGCAGGCTCTAAAACACTGTTCACAAATCCATCTGGGTACCAATTTAATTACAACTTGAATCCAAGACGTAGCAACATCTTTTATATAGAAACAACCAGAACAATGCCTGGTAAGGAATTCTGAAAGCACAGAGTTTGTGGTTACAACTTGAGGCTTTCATTAGGGAAAGATTTAACTTGGCCCTTCTTTAGTGTTTTTTTCATCTTTTGCTGGAAGTCCTTGAATCATTCTTTCTCCTGACTGATACTGACAGCTCTTTTCAAAACATGATTGATGGCCCATTGTCAATAGCCATCATGCTCCTGTCAGAGAAGTGGGAGACACGAAATAATTAGGTTTTCAATAATTCAAGTGATGTTGCTAAATTTGGGAAGCAGACACTGGGAGGAATGAGGGCATGACAGAACCGTTTTGGGGGGAAATAACTAAGGACTTGTCACTGAGTTTTAATTTGATCAAGAGTGTAGTGGTATCAACAGACAATAGATTTGTATTCCAAACACTGCTCTACTACCAGTTTGAGTAATAATCACACAGAGAACACATAACACATAATCTGACACCTTTTCCACAAGTTTTAGGTATATTTAGTCTTTTAGTTCACTTCTGTTGTTCCTGAGTCCACCTTAGACTGTTGGGAATAGAGCAGACATCAGCCCACGGACACATCCACAAGGTTTACCCCAGGACTGATTCCCTCCCTGCAAAGAGATGTGCTCCTGTACTCAGGTGGCAAAGGAAACAGACTTCATGCTGCAATTCCCTTCCCTGTCCATCAATAACATTTTACTTTCCAGCTGATTCCTGCTGAGTCCTGCACTGCAGGGCCAAGTCCAGCATTTGAACAGGCTACTGATAGATGTTTTAAAACCAATGAAGGGAGGAAGTAAACTTTAACAGATGGAAAAAGACCCTAAAAAAATCCATTAGCACATCTTTCTCAGTTGAATTTAGCAGCCTCTTAGCAGCTGACATTGTCCCTCCTGGAGGTAATTACACAATGCAATCAAGACACCAAATAACCTCCTTCTGCACCATTTATGTGTTACCACTCAGTAATGCTACTACTTGGCTCTTCCCTGCTCGTCCTCTCCAACATTCTGCTCCAAAGGAAGGAGGGACATCATACCTGCAGCAAGCTACACCTGAGCACCAAAGACCAGAAAGGCAATCCATCTCTGTCTCAAAATCTCCCCTGACTGTGAACACCTAGAAAATCTATTTCTGCATCTGAGAGATAAATAATTTTTTTATCACTGGTGGATCATAAGAATCACAGAATGGCCTGGGTTAGAAGGGATCTCAAAGATCGTCACCATGGAGAGGTCATGTTGCACTAGATCAGGTTGCTCAGAGCTCTATCCACCTTGAACACTTCCAGGGATAGGGCATTCATAAGTTCTCTGGGTGTTATAGTTCAGATTTGCCAATTTTAATAGACTCATTTTCCTGTTGTGAGATAGAAGTAGGAGCAAAAGCAAGGCAGGCCTAAAACTTTAAAAGGGTATAAGAAAAACTTTATTAACAACACAAAGAGAAAAATAAATTCAGAATAAGATCTTCAGACCACTCCCTCCTCCCTCCTCCCCCCTCCCACTCCTTCTTAACAACAACATACCAAGACACTTCAGTCAGTTTCCCACTTAAATAATGTTCAGTTCACTTCAGTGAGAGGAGCTTCCTCTTTTCAGCTATAGGGATTTCTTTCCCAAGAGGGGAAAGAAACAGTCCTCCTTTAACTTCACTTTCACAAATAGCAGCTGCCCGGGAATCTGCAACTGTGACACTCCTCCCAACTTCACAGCCTTCCCAGAGCTATGCTTGTGGGCCATGTCAAACTCATGGGGTATTACTTTTAAGAATTAACTGTTCCAAAGCAAAAGTTCTCTTCATCTCTCTTTCTCTCTGTTCATGCTTCATCCTCAGAAAACTGAGATACCCTTCTTTCCTTGGGGCAAAAGATTCTCAACACAGGTGCTTTTGGTCAAATGAGCTATCAAATGGAACACTCCGACCCCCCATGTCTTTCTCCACAGTTTACAAGAATTTTCAGTGCAGTACAGTCCACCCCTACAGCTTACAAAAGGATTTTCAGCCACCTTCACAGCATCTCCTCACTCTTCCTCCATCTAAAAAACTTAGCTCTTGCTTCACTGACTTTGGTGTTTCCCCTCTGTTTTTTTCCCTTACTCAAGGGAGGTTTGGAGATCTGCAAGTCTTATCTGAGCATTAGAAGGGTTAAAATTTCACACAGAAGTTGCAGAGGCTGGGCCAGGCCGTGCTGGGGGGTGAAAGGGCTGGACAAAACCTTCAAACTCCAGCCAGGGGGAACGGTGACAAGCCTTTGGCTTCACGGCTACCTTCAGGCACCAACCGCACCCAGCTGCAGCCGTAGGGGTCCTCCTTCCACCTTGCCCAGCTAGCAAGGGCATGGAGAGGCTCCGCCAAAATGGGGCCCAGCTGCCTCTACCCCCTCCTAGGCCATGTGGGCAGCTGGGCAGGCTAGGCCACCCCACAGCTGCTCTGAGCTGGCGGCAGGGGCCAGGCCCCGCTGAGCTGCGGACGCGTGGGGGAGGAGGGAGGGCTAGGATCTTAGCGATGGGCTTCTTTCTCTTCCCCCTGGCCATGGCGGCCAGGTTGAGGCCAGGTTAATGCTACCTGGAGAGAGGCAGGAAATGAAAGAGAGCTTTTTTCTGGGTTACCACCTTCAAAAATGTGTTTTCACAGAGCGAACTAACTTCTCTGATTGGTTTCTCAGGCTGTCAACAACCCAACCAGCCTCCAACTGGTCCCATCAACTCACAGAGGAAGTTCTTATAGAGAAAAACTTCTCTGAGTCTGCCCTGCCCCAGGTGTAGCCAGCACACTGGGCATCCTGTTGCATCACTCTCACAGTAAAGATTTTTTATTTATTTATTTTTTTGCTCTTCTTTATCCTAACACCTTGGAACTCTCTACTGTTCTGTCAAATTCTGCTGAAATGAGGTTCAGAGTTACAGGTCTGAGACACACGGCTCTGCTTGTGCCAGTACACAAACGCATCATCATGAGCTAGCTCTCATTCCATAGGAAACCAAACTAATCTTCTCACTAAAATCCTAGAGCTGAGTTCTGGCCTTGGAAGACAGAGCCTGGTAAGAATTTCATTAAGATCACACACATCTAGCTGAGTTTCAGGTCTCCAAATGGATAGCTTAGGGAAGGAACAGGCCTTCTCCTGCTGTCCTACCTTATGCAGGGCCATCTTAACACGGAGCAATCCAAATAGCATCCATAATTGGAAGGAAGCTGATGTCAGCTACCACGGGGAGTCAAAGCAGGTGCCTGACAGCTTCTCTGTTGCAGGTCACGCCTATATATGGGATTAGAAAAATGAAAAAAAATAGATCAATATAATAAATTTACTCTTCATGGTTCTCTGCTCTCATTCCATTTTGGTGATGGACAGAAGAATCAGCAACAGTGACTGGAATTTCAAATGGCAACACTGAAAATTTAGCCAGCTGTCTCCTCTGCAGATCCCGCTTTTCTCCTACCATTTTGTCTTCTTCTACCCCAGTTTTAGAAGTTCCTTTCCTAAGAGGGTACTTCCCAGGAGCTTGAGAGACCCTGGAAGTTCCCCTAGTCCCTCGCCCTGTAGAGGAACCCCCTTGCAAGCCAGACTCCCTGTTCCCAAGCCACTCTCCTGACAGCTCCAGGGAGTTTGACTCCTGGAGAAGAGCATCTCTATGTTTAATAGCCCACAATTAACTTTTCTGCTTTCACATTGCCTGACACAGAGAGTTCTGAATAAATTTCTCATTTAAGCTAGTTGTTGAGTTCTCCATAGATGTCAAAATTAAACAGCTCTGTAACATGTGGAAGATCAAGCAAGATTAAAATACACCACCATGAAAATTAAGTTTCTCTTTCTCAGACCAAAACAAGGGACATCTAAGGTCAGAAAGTGCAGCATGCACACACTGCACTGTTTTTAAAAAATGGCAAATCCAAAATAATTCACTGCATATTTTTTCCCATTAAAAATATAGATCAAAGCCACCATATTCTCATAAAAGAATTTGCTTTCAGAAAAACATGGCAATTTCTGATGGCAAAATCTGCTGTCTGGAAAGTTTCCTATTTAGCTACAGATGGAATGCACTGTGTAATGCTGCATTCTGGAAGTGCTGACAGAAAATAACCTGGTTTCTGCTCCCTTCCTCCCATACATGCAACCTGCTGATCTGCGCTTGACCTCTTTCAGGAACTGTGGGATCGTTTAGGAGAGAATTGCACAGATTCCCTTGATGATTCTTTTTATTGATTTTGCCAACTAAGGAACTCAGCTATTCCTTCAGGAGCAGTAGAAGGAGTAGGTGATAACAGTCAACACCACTGAGCAGTTTTAGCAGGCACAACAACATCTAGGTTGCAGAGTCAGCATTTTGCAGGAGAGGCTGATAGAGTACGTTCTGCTTTATTTTTCCTAGAATGTTCTCTGCTCAGAACTGAGGGGCAGAAGTGCTCCACTCCTCAGAGAACATGTAATTTCCCCTTGTGATTGAACCCCAAATTTGTATTCCCTACATCCCAGTTTAATTTTCCTCCAGGTGCAAATACTATGGGTGAATAATAAAGGTGTGTGCTGAACCTTAAGGGACAATAATTAAGAGGCATTAAGGGCTGCAATCTGAAATGCTAAACTTGCAGTCTCTGCTGATAAACATTGCCTCTAAATCATGTTGGTACAAAATACCACTAAACCAGTGGGATTTGCTGTAAAAATTGCCCTTTTGCAGTCAGACATCCAAATTTTGTCCTTCCTTGATGGATATTCACTAAATAGGTCTTTTATTTTTTGACAGAAGGAAAAATGGGAATATTCAGGACTGTTATCTCTGCATAGTGAAGCTATACAGATTTAATCAGCTCCCATCATCTGAGCAGCACAGCTTCTACCAAGGATCCAAATGGTGCAGACTGCATCACTATGCTTATTAAAGAGCCTGACTTGGCCTTCATTAGGGTTAGTGGGGAGAGTATCAAAGACACCTAAATAATTTAGCAGCACAGGTCATTAAGAATAAGAAATCTCCTTCTGGAAAAGCTGAGGCACTTCTGAAAAATCCCACTGAAGATTATTAAGTCCACTGCCCCAGACAGGGCAGTTCTGCTGTGTCCCATGAAGAAAATCTTTTTTAAAACTGTGCATTCCCAAAGGCTATTCAGTTGTGCTGTTGAGTCACTTCTGCCTGACCAGCTGAATGAAGCATTGCTATTTTTTTTTAAACAAACCATCTGCTTTCACAACTGTGCATTGCTCCGTAAACATGGTGATGTGCACATAAATGCTAGGAATGGCCACAAATGCTGCAATTGGTCAGGAGATGTTTTCTGACTTATGAACATGCAGCAGTGTTGAAATGACTGCCATCCCATCATCACCCACTGGGAGTCAGGGGATTATGGACACACTTTGCTCTGACCATACAGAGCACAGAGGGAAGAACAAGGGTGCTTAAGGAGTGTCCTGATTTGAAAGACAGGTGTTTGTTAAGAAAGGCAGAAGCCTCTCCTGAAATGGAAAAAGTAAACCCGCTCCCTCCAAATTATTATAATTTTGAAATTAAGGAGCTCTCAGGCAAAGATATGGGAATAGGAATAACAGTTCTTTACTAGGAAAATTAAAATAAAAATACATTAATACAAAACAACAAAAAAAACACGGACAGAGTCAGAATACAACCTGAAACCCCGTCAGTCAGGGTGTTCATAGCACTCCTATTAAATGGTGGCTGCAGTCCTCCTGGAGTGACAGATGTGGTTCTGTTGAAGCAGTGGTCCTGTAGAAGGGTGCAGTTTTCCTCTGAAGGTCCAGTGATGATGTGGAAAGGTCCGGTTTTCCTCTGGAATCCAGTGGAAAAAAGGCTGCTCTGATGTTCCAAATCTCAGATTTTACCTAGGTAGGAAATGCTTGGCTCCTTCCCCTGGGTGGGGCATCTCACAATGGGATGATGTAATTTTATCAGTCATGCAGTGGGACTCAATGGCCCATTAACAAAAGATACCTTCCTAGAGGAAGGATGGGTCATGGAAAAGATAAAGAACACTGCCCCACCTGGTTTTTAACAGATGGTGATAGAATACATACTTTTGGTTACATCCTGCTTTGCAAGCCAAGACAAGGAGAGATGCCCAATCTCCTCTTTCAGGACTCCTAATTCAGAGGGAACAAAGGCACCATCCTTTTGCTGTCAGTGATGGGGTTGCAGGCAGAGTAGATGGGAAAAGAAATTTCCTGGCTGTAGGGAGCTGAGTGTCTCATAGAGCTGATTTTTCTGTTATTGGGTGCTGCTTTGACTCCCATGCATACAGGCAGAACTCCAGCAAGGATCAATCAACTGATTAGCTGAGCATAAAAAGGAACATTAGTGTGGCCTCGGGGACGTGTAGTAAAATTACCTGAGAAAATAAATGTTGCAAAGGAGGCAATTCTACCTGCTGCTAAAGTAACCCTGGCAGTAGAAAGGAGCCTTGCTTCTTTCAGGGACACCTGAATTTCTTCCAGGGTGCCTTGCATCAGTGGTAGTAGATGGAAGGAGCAATCTGTGCCTAGCAGAATTATTTCCTTCCTGCCTGCTTTGGCAAGGCATAAATCTCTTCTCTGTTACCTGAGGTCTGTCTCCTCATTGAATCAGGGAGCCCTTCAATTCAACAACAACAGTAATTTACTCTCTATTTCATGTGTCCAGTGCACAGGAAGCAGAACAGCTGGGAGCTGCAGCAGCAGTCCCAGGTCAGGGTGAGCTGTCCCTGTCAGCAGTTCCCACCTCTAGAGATTTGGGCTGCCAAAGGAGATGCCTGTTCTCTGTACCACCTTCCTGGATTAAACTGAAGGGCTCCTTATACATCAGGACACAGCGCCAAATGGAATCTAGTCTGGTATTTCCACAAAGCATTGTGAGAAGAGGAAAAACTGTAATCACACTCTCCCCATCCCTCACATTTCTCCAGCACTTTCACCTTCCTCAACAAATCCTGCATAGAAATGGAAATCATTCCCCTAAGGGAAGATGGGATACACTCTGTGAGGATGTCCAGTGTCTCTGGAAGCAAGAGTTTCTCTCCTCTACCTGTCCTCAAGAGCCCGGAGAGGTCCCTTGGCTTAGGGCCTCTTCATTGTCAGAGCTAATCTCTCCCTCCTGGTAGCCATGAGTCCAGGGGGTGATTAATTCTCTGTGGACTTGGTTCAGTCCAGCCCAAACAAAGAGACAAAAAAATTCCCATGCTGGAGTACTGCTAGGGGAGAAATCTATTTGGATTAAGAAGTTAGCTGTGCAAATTTTGCTGATGTTGCCCAGAGGAAAGGTAGCAGCAAGTGATCTTGTGAATTCCTGCCAGCCCTGCTTTCTGTGATTTACATGCTGCTGGTACCCAGGGTCAGTATTAATGGCCACCAGCATGGCACTGATCTACTTGGTCATGAAAGACACAGGCAGGGGGAAAAGGAGAGGAATGAAAAGCTGTGCTTAAATTGCCAGAGGGTCTTTCTTTGTCCTTTTCTGCAAGTGTGGGCACTGAAGAGTTTGCCAGGAGCTGTCCTGTCAGGTGTGTTCTTAGCAGGTGGAAGTGTAAACATGGGAAGGGATAATTATCCTTTCAGCACCTGGACCTACTGGTTTTTCAGTGAATGCTAAATTATGTTGCTGCCTTGGAAAGTTTTTTGACTTACCTGAAAGATTTCAATGGAATACAAGAGAAGCAAATCCTCCTCTCCCTCCAACCTTTTATTTTCTTTTCTTTAGCATTTTCAAGCTTCTGTGCACTTCTTCCTCATACAACTGTATTAGGTGCTTCAGTTACCCGCAGGGTAAAAGATGCTCCTTATTTTATAAACCTTTGAGATTGTTTAAGCAACTTGTTCCAAAGGCTTCATGCAGTGAGTGAGGTTTTGTTTCTTGTCCTCTTCCCTGGTGGTGTTCTGATCATTCTTTTCATAAACTTATTTCTTGGCTCAAATGAAGTGAAATGACATGGGAAATAAGCTGGGATCTCTACATTGTTCATAATTGATTTGATACAAATATTTGATAGCTCTGCTCAGTAATTTGAGCAGATTGCAGAGTATTTCTCAATACTCACACAGAAAATGATTTTTTTTTCCTTCAGAATTGCCCCTCTTGAGAGCCTTCACTCTAAAGTTTCAGCAAATTGACACAAACTTCCAGAACATAACTTTAGCAGAGTGGGTTTTTTCATCTAGACTGTCTTTCAAGACTTGAATTTCTCATTAAATGATTTAGGACTTTTGTCAAGATCCACTTTTCTGAAGAAATGTTATTTGTTTACTCTGTTCTGTTGAAGGGGTTTGTTGTTGGTGAGGGGAGAACTGTACTAATTAGGACTTAAAAATAAGTATTTTTGCCAATGGTTTCCCAATAGAAATGATATGACAAGGAAGTCTGACTCATGAGGGAAATTAGATGTATTCTCCATAGGATAGCTCCCATGTGACTCTGGCAATTTCACCAAATAATTGTATTTCCATATACTCCTACAAAAATCAAATAAAGATTTTAATTTCACCAACATTCTCCATTTTTGAGCAATTTTCAATATGACAGTTTCCAACAGGAAAAAAACCAGTAACTTGCTGTGGGCAAGGCAAGCAAGAAATTTTCGAGCAGGTTTGGGGCAACGCAGCTGATGTGCAAGAAAGTAATGTGAAACCTTCTTGTGACAGGCAGGAATTATTGTCAGCTCCCTGGTCCTCCAGTTAGGTGGCCTCCACCTTCCTGCTGTTTTAAGTCAAAAGGAGATATTTTACCTCTGGGAGAAATTGGCCCCTGTGGCCACATAAATTTTTCAACTTACAACAATCTATTAAGTAGGGTAATATTTTACAATACATATATTTTACAGTGTGCGTGTTGTAAAAGAACAACATGTGGATATACATATAACAATCTTGAAATTATCTCTCTTGGTGAGATTTACTTAAAATGAAGGAAAGCTAAAAATTTAGAGGCACAGTTAGCTGCTGTGGATGCTGGTCCAGAGTCTGGAGTGGCTGGTGGTTGTTGTGAAGCTACAACAGACTTTTCCTGCTCTGAAAACCTTTCAGGCAAACTGTGCACGGAACCCTGAATATTGTATGAAGTGTTATCATTGTGAGATCATTAGAGATGAGAAATGTCAACACAGGGAGGTGATGTGACCAGGAGTACACCAAAATTCAGTGGCAAAATAGTGACCCTGGCCCAAAGGCAAACAGCACACCTCCAGTATCCACCAAAAGGCTGCTGAGGAGGCAGAGCCCCACTACATCCTGGTCCATAGAAACAACAGAAATTAGCTGAAATTATGAATTCTAGCTGGATTTAAGGGAAAATACTTTATTGTAAGGATATTCAAGCACTGGAATGGGTTGTCCAGAGAGCTGGTAAAATTTCTGTTCATGGAGAACTTCAAGTTCCAATAGGACAAAGTCCAAAGCACCCTGGTTTGAATTCACAGTTGACCCATTCTGCTCCAGAGGTTTCCACCAAACCGAATGAGCCTCTGATTTGGTACAGCATGTTAACCTCACTGCTCTCCTGACTTTTCACTCAGTTTTTTTTTGTGTCTGTGCTCTTCTCTCTGCCTGTGCTTGGGTTTCCAGATGGTGATCAATACAGGTCAAGAGCTGGGCCAACAGTTCTGTGCAAAAGAATAAATATTTGCTTATTTCTGCTGCAGCTGAAACCACATCATTACAGTTCCCCCTTCAATGATAATTAAAGAGAGTCTGCACCAGGTACACAAAGCTGGTGAGTTGGTGAACAAGTTGCTGTCAAATGGATTTGTACTATTGGTAATTATGGTTGTGATTGATGAGTTGAATGAATTCTGCTCATAAAATTGAGACAGCTTCTGCCAAGCACATCACAGGCATGTCATCATCTTCTGCACTGTATAGAACATTATGACCAGCAGCAAAGGTAAGATGCACACCACTGCTCAGAAAAAGGGCTAGACCTGCATGAAGCCAGGAAACCAGAAAAGAAGGAAAATAATGCTCATTCTACTGGAACAAAACCACAGAAAAGAGGAGCTGGAGAAGTTGCCCACACTGTGCACCTGTGCACCACAGCATAGAAGAGCTGACACCACCCACAGTGGCAAAACACAGGCTCAGAGCTCCTGGCACTCATTACCCCTCACAGGCAGGGAGGGCACAGAGGAAGCCTTCTGAGGCTGGTAAGGTCACAGGGCACATAATGGCTTTAAACTGAAGGGTCAACTTGGGCTAGAAAGAATTAAGTTTTTTATGATGAGGATGGTGAAACACTGGAACAGGTAGAGGTTGTAGCTGCCTGTGGAAACATTCATGGTCAACTGGATGATAGGGCTCTGAGCAACCTGGTCTTACTGAAGATGTCCCTGTTTATTGTAAGGGTGTTCAGATAGGTGGTCCTTAAAGGTCACTTCCAACCCAGACTGTTCTATAATTCTATAATGAAGTCACTTGCCAGGAACTCTTCCCTTGATAAAAATCCTCTCTCTCAAGAGGATTTATCCCTTGCAAGAGGGAAATAGCACCGGGAAGGCATCACCATCCCAAATTATCTTCAAACACCTGCAGTGCTGCATCCTTCTGTTGCCAGCTCCTTCAGAACAGTTTGCTGTAAACACCCTACTCACATGCAGCTCAGAGGCTGGCTTCTACTCCCTGATCCGTGCCACTTCCCAGGCCAGCATGCACTGTGAATCCTGAAATTAAACAGATCACTCACAACTGGCTTCCTGTGGAGTAGTTGTGCTTAAATTGGCTTTCCCTGAGCGTTCAGCCAGTGTGCTGCTGGCTTTTGCAGGAAATGAGCCGAAACCAATTCCTGGTATGTTGAAATGAAATCCAGCTTTTGAGCCTTTGCAGGAAGAAATAAGGGATGACTGAGCCGCTCAGGAGCACTCTGGCATGCTTGAATCCAGCCCCTGCAGTCCAGAGTCCCTACAGCTCCCTGGAAAGCATCAGAGATAGGGCAAAGTAGATCTACATAACTTCAGCTTTGGCAATAACCATAATGGCACAGATCAGGGACCCTGATCCCCATGGGGATCAGAGACAGGGACTCTGATATCAACCACATCCTAACCCTTGGCATGTGGAGCCACTAAGATTTCAATCTCCACAGATGGGAAGTAGCACATTGTGTTACAGCTGCTGTTTTGGTGCCACACACACGTTAGACAGTGTGAGAATGGGTAATGCCATGTGCATGAAGGCAGGAACATGTCAGGAGCACGTTGCACAGCCAGCTGTGGGAGGTGAGTTTATGACTCAAAACCCTGGGTAGCTTAGGCTATAAAATACCCAGGATTTGGGTTTTTCTTAAACTGAAGGCCCATATCTAATATAAAATGGAGAAAAGCCTTTTTTACCTTTGCAGAAGATGGCTGCACAGCAGAGGGGCTCCTGCAAGAATGAGTTTGGTGCTGAAAGACAGAGATGACCAGCTTTTTTATCTTCCCCTTTCTTCTCCAGCCTTGGGCCTTTCCTGATTAGCTCTGCAGGAAGAAAAGCTCCCTTTTGAGCATTATTGTTACTGCCCTATTTTCCCCTGTGGAGGAGATCAAAATGCACATCCATGGCTTGGCTTTTGGACCTTTCCTTATGGCAAACTGAAGAGAAGCCACGTTGTTCTCTGTGTATCAGGTAGGATGCACCACAGGGGCAGCTTTGAAAGTGAGCAGGGCAAAAAGCTGAAGCAGCACTCAGTTGGAAATACTGCACAGGGACAGAAACCACAGGGCAGGAAGGGGTTCCACAAGGGATGAGACATCAGCAAGAGGAAGGTGCAAGAGTGTGGAGTAGTCACTCAGCTGTGGGAGGAAAGCCAGCGGGAATTCAGGACTACATGGAGAGCTGCAAGAACAGAAGAACCCATACCCTCCTTTAGCTGTGGAAGGTCCCCACCCACACAAACATCCCTGACCTTCCAGTGGAAGGCTGGATGATCCAATTTGCAGTGAGAACGTAATTCATTAGAAGCAGGAAGGAAAAAGGACGCATCATCAATTTGATGGAAATAACATGGTTTTGAGGGTGCTGACATGAATCACAAATTGCATGAAATTTGTTCAGTAGAACTGGGTAGGTCAGAGTGATTCAGATGTTTCATTTCACCTTTTCTTTACGCAAGTGCATCCATTCTTCTCTTTGAAAGCAGACTTTTATTTCATAATTTAAACAAATAATAGAAAGAGCTAAATAACCTGAAAACGGTATGAACTATTTTATCAAGAGAAATCCAAGGGTTCCAAGGTATAATGAGCACTTGAATAACAGCATAAAGCACTTATTTTACCTCAGCAGTGACCCCATCACACCAGGTTCCCCAGAGCAACATGGGCCAAAGCCCTGAAGGACTCTGTCCTGCAGAAAATGTTCTGGTTTGTGCCGATAAAATGAGAGCATTAGTGCATGAAGCTTGCAGAGATGGAGCAAAAATCCCTCAAAAGAATGAATGTTGCATGACAGCCAGAGGCAGAACAAAATCTCATTCCCTATTCATCACTATGGGTCTATTTTCTATGAGCTAATGCTGGTTCAGGTAATAATCAAAAGAGGTGGGAGGGACAGAAAAGCTTCCTCTTCTTCCCCTTCACAAAGTAAATAAGTTTATGAATTATGGGATGTCTGTTTGTAACAAAAGTTGCACCTTAGGCTTGTGATCATCTCTTCACAGTTTTCATTCTGAAATCAAATTAAGCAGAAAACTTTTATTATTGCTAATCATTTATTTGCAATTAATATATCAAAGATGTTTTTCATTTCTGAAGTGCTTCTGAAGTGTCTCACTTCAGAACAAAAAGCAGTTGCAAACCATCTGCCTTCCGCTTGAAGCTCTTGGAAAAACTCCCCGAGGCCTGAGAGAAGCAATGCTTCCAAACCCATCTCAGCTGACACCCTGACATATTCTGCATTGGGCAGAATTAAGAACACCATTGTCCAAAGGCCAAATGTTTTCATCAAGATGAGAATTAAATAATGTGAAATCAATACCACACTGTCAAACTTCTGCCTCCAAGAAGATTTCTTCCAGGTCCAACCTACAGCTGGCCAGGGGTTCACTCTTTAAACACACGTGCACTTAACATCTGTATATGGCATTACTCAATTTCCTTCCATAGATGAGAGGAACATCTATGTTTTCCCCAAGGCAGTTATTCATGATCCGATCTCTCCTGCTGCAGCCGCTTAGGAGTGACATGCAGCCAAAAAGGAGGTGAGAGGGAAAAGCAAGAGGTAGAAAGGCTGTTGGGTTGTGTTTTCCAGCAGTCCTGATTGAAAAGTAATTTCTCTCCATAAACTGGAAGCACAATTGTGCTGAGAAGGATGTGTTCAAAAAGAAAAGCCAATGTCAGAGAGCTTGAACCCCACTCCCATTTTTCAATAACTTCTTCATCTGATAGTCTCCAGAATCAATCAGAAAAAACCCGAAAAAACCAAAACATTTCAGCTCCAGTTTCTCTGCACAAAGGTCTCTAAGATTTGTGACAACTGTCAGAAAGTCTGTCTCGTCAAGGAGCAGAAAAACTTCTAAGCAAAGAGATCAAGTGATCCAATTCCCTGAATGTTTAACTCCCCTGATTAAGCACTCAAGGCTGAGGCTCTGAGGGTTTATCTATCCTAGGGTGGACAAACCAATTAAACATCTGATGTTTCTGCAGTGTGTCAAGGAGGCATCACTCCCAGCTAGCCTCAGTTACCTGCATTTGTAGCCAACAAAAGGAATGAAAAATGCAGTCTTTGAAAAGAAAAGCAGAAAATAATAGATGAGGAGGAAGCCAGGATGCAGGCAAGAAAGAGCAGCAATCTGCCCTCTCTATCTATCTGCACAGGGCTGCAAAAAAACGGGGATGGAGTGACACTAGCTGTGCTGGAAAGGGATTTCCAGCCCCATGAGCAGCAGTGGGTGTGGCAGGAGATGACAGTTCTTGGCTTGCCCCGATTTTCACTCCAGCTTTCATCCCCAGTGTAGCCAGGCTCTTTACTGGGCTGCAGCCTGAAACCCTGAGCCCCCAGCTGCCAGCCCCTGGCCGAGACTCAACTGTGCAGCAGAAAACAGATATGTATCCCCAGCCAAGGTCTTGCACCACCTGAGAGACACCCATCCTGATGTTACCCTCACACGGCTCTTCCCTGGAAGCTCTGCATTCATCTGTTTCGCATACATCTTCTACGGGTGCCAGGAGGACGGAGCCAGGCTCTGCTTGGTGATACTGAGCAACAGGATGAGAAGCAAAAGCCAGTAATTAGAATGCAGGAGGTTCCACCTGAACATAAGGAAGAACAGGTTCCCCAGAGAGGTCATGAAGTCTCCCTCACTGAAATATTAAAAAAATATTCCAGAACTGTCTGGAGGCAATCCTGTGCAATGTGTTAGAGGATGAACCTGCTCAAGCAGAGAGACTGGACCAGATGACCCACTGTGGTCCCTTCCAACCTGTCCCATTCTGTGATTCTGTTTGTCTGCCCCTCTAAGACACATCTGGGTGTTGCTTTGTTCTCCTCTCCAACAGCATCTCCTGACTGGACAAACCTTCTGACAACATCCAAACCACATCAAGAGGAATGTGAATCTTCACTGGCTCTTCTTGCTTCCTCACTACTCAAACATCCTTAGAACAAGTTTGCAAAAGCACAGAAGAGATAATTAATTGCACATTCTCATGTGCACAGCAGATGCTAGTAATTTGTTCAGTGTAAAACTTTTAAATAAAACAAAACTGCAACACCAAAAAAAAAAAAGGGAAAAAAAGAAGTCCTGCATCTGTTTATGGAAAAGAAGAGCCCTACCCTGCCTGAATTTATTATCTTTCTTTAAGGGGAATGAACAAAGCCTATGCTAAATCATTTTTTTAACTCAGTGGGAAAGCATCTCAGCAATTTATAGCCAGATATTCATTGGAAATTGCTGAGGCATAAGCAGCACTACCTAACAAAAACAATCCTAACATTTCATGAAAGTGTGTAGGTGGAAAGATGCAGATACTGTACAGCACAATTAATTTCTACAAGTAGTAAAATGACCCATGTTTCATAAGGCTCAGATTGAGAAAGTTAGCAAACGTTGCTCTGCAAACCCTGAAAATTGTATTATGATGAGGCAGTTTATTCTGCAGTTGCCAGAACAAATTAAAAGTTACATATTGACAAAATTGCCCTGACCAATAAGAGCTTAGCTTCTGTGTAACCACAGCAGTGAATATTTACATCTACCCAAATGAGTCTGGGATTATTATTTTGGGTAAGAGAGGAACACTACATTATCACAGAATGGGTTTTTGGGTTGGAAGGGACTTTGAAGGCCATCTAGTCCAACCCCATGGAGGGACATTTCCCACTAGATCAGGTTTCTCAGAGCCCTATCCCACCTGACTTTGAGTTATTATTACCATTTTACAAGCTAAGGAAACTAAGGCACAGAAAGATGAAGGAACTTGCCCAAAATCACCCAAGGCTGGTAGCAGAGCCAGAAAACAAGACTCTTAGAAACCAGATTTCTGGGACACTGTCCCCTCTGGGAAGCAGTTTGGCTTCCTGTTGCCTCCACCAAGGCTCTCTGCCAAGCTGAGAACACCCACAGGCCAACCTTGCAAGGTGTAAACCTCAGCACCAACAAAAGACCTTCCAAAACCTGCAGTAGACCACCCACAACAGATGGAGATTCATGGACCTGCATGTTTGCCTTCTGGATGAATGTGGAGAAGTTGGACATGGGTGTCCAGAATTTCATCCTGAAGGTCACAAACTCTGAACACTCACTAGGACTCAGGGCAGCAGTAGCAGTCACACAACAGCCTGAAGCCTGCAACAGAACCACAGTACCCACTATCACATGCTTGGAAGAGTCACAGATTGATTCAGACCTCCCTGTACTACTGAGAATCTGCTCTTAGGTCTTCTTGTGCCATCCATTCTCCAGGCTGAGCCTCTCAGAGGAATGCCCCAGCCTAATCACCTCTCCTGTGTGCAAGGCCTGGGGCACTTCAGAAACATGAAGACAAGGTTCATCCCCAGCACAAAAGGGATGAGCCCCAATTTGTCCTGGCCCATGAACACCTCTGCACATGCAATCCATTTTCTCCTGATCCATCCACCACCCCACCATCCCAGTTACTATGCAGCAGCCAGATTAGTGTGGAACACGTTTCCCTCCAGGATGAGCAATTCATCTTTCCTTGGCAGCCCCTCAGCTCCTGCAAAAACACTTTGTTCAGGCCTGCAGGGCTGAGAGTTTGAAGAAATGTTACTTCAGCTCTAGCACAGCCCAGTAAATGTGATTTGTGCCATTACTGGTAAAAGGCCATGAGCTTTCTACTGCCCTGACAGTGCAAGAGCTCAGGGCATGCTAACACAGGAGGAAATGCACTAATAATAACACAATTTTGTGACATTTGAATAATTGGTTTTATGAAGGGCTATAAATAACACAGTCCAGGCAGCAGTTTGTGCATCCTTGCAGGAGTGATGGCAGTCAATCAGGGAGAAAAAGCGTCACTGCCACCCTTGCTCTAAACACCACCAAATTTGCGTAAACATCCCCAGAACCTCATTTTCCATCCCTCACAGCCTGAGATGTCCCTTCAAACAAGGTGTTATTTTGATACATAGATGTCTTCTGCCTTGGGAGCTACTGGTACCTGTGCTGAGCTCTGCCTTGCAAGGGAAAGGGGAGGTTAGGAGAGCCAAGTAACCAGACACCATTCTGAGACATCTTCCATTTTCAAAACTATTAGATTTTGGTACAGTCTGAAAGTCTTATCCACCTTTTAATGGTACTCCATAATAATAAAATTTGAGCGTACCAGCAAAACTGACCTATAAAAATAACCCTAAACTCATTAAAAGTAAGACATAATGATAATAGTCAAGTTACTCCTGAGATGAACTAAAATTAGTGAGGTAAGTGTTCTCTCAGATCTCAAAATCCGCAGAAAACGGTAGCTGGTAAACAAATCCAGATAAAAAGGACAAAAACCTCACACCTGAGTGTGAAAAAACTTTTCTTCTGCTCAGGCAATGGATTCAGAGCACAGAGTTAGCTCTGACCAAGGGTTGAACCATTCTGTATTAAGCACAGAAACCAAAAGGCTTTCTTCAATCTGTTATTTTCTCCTTAAATTAAAGAGTAGGAAATAATAATCATGAGTTTGTCTGTGCTCTTACTGAAGATTTTTTTCCAAACCCAGTAATTGAGGACTGAGATGCAGCTGAAGACAAGCATCACTACATACTTTCTGCTATTCAGTAGCTGCTCAGCAGCTCTTTAGTAGCTTTTTGCCTCCAGAGAAGAGATTCAGCCTTCCACCACCGCAAGCAAGCACTGAAGAGAAGGGATCTTGTGCAAAGCTCTCTGGGGACTCCAAAAAGGAAAAAGGTTCTCTGAACAGCCCACAGGAAGGCTTGGAAGGGACATCCTGGCTCTCCCAGACACTGTCCTCATAACACCACAGCTAGCACTGGGTCATGCTATCAAGAGCCCCCATCCCTTACTCAACACTTTGTCTTCACTCACATCCACCTCATTAAACTCTGGCTGTTAGCAGAAAACAAGAAATTTAGCCATGCCTGACCCAGGCACAGGCAGGACCATCCCCAGCCAAGCACTCCCAACTAATATTTGCACCCTCCCAATCTTCATCACTTGATGAGACAATCTGCAGTTTTCCCAGTCTTGCATAGAAGCGGGGACTTTCATCTTCACAGGGAATGAGCTCTTAACTGATGGCACAACATCCCAGAAATGAGCAAGCAAGCAGCTAGCAAAAAAAAAATTCTGATTTACATTTCTTCTGCACAAGGATCCCAATTATGCCATATATCACATCATTTGCATTGCCACAACATAGCCTCTTATATCTGCTTGAGTTACCAGCTATTTCATCTCAGCCCACCTTTAAAAAAAGACTTATAGAAAATGAGATGCTTTCTTTATGATGATGCAGTTAAGGGAGCTAATTTCAATTCCAAAGCAAACAAGATTTATGCAAGTCAATAGATTGAGGGGTCCAGAAGCCAACTAGAATAAGGCTCATGGTCTGTATTAATAATCCATGGGACAGTCCGAGGAATTTACATAAACTGAATTCTCCAAATCTCATCTAATTTTGGGCAGTAATTTCCTAAGGTTTGGAGGATATTTGCCACTGATTTGAGAAGCGCACATACAACTTTTGCTGGCTTTGAACGTGGCCCTGAAACATATTTGGGGCAGCATAAAGACAGTTTCCCACTTGGTGCTTGTTTGCCAGGATTAAATGCCACTGGGATCAAAAAAATGGCAGTTTCAGTGTCTGCAGGCATGGGTTTACCTGCCCATTGCAGGGTGTGCCTGTGTTCAGGAGCTCCAATATTTACAAGCAGGGCATGTGTCAGCAGCTGTTTTTCGGAAGGCCATGCCCTACAAAAGCACAATAGGTTGCATTTCAATTAGACCAGAGACCTGAAAAGTCAATAAATTAATCTGTCCTTAATCTATTATAACATCCAGTTTCTGCTTCTTTTCTTACAGCAGCATACTGAAAAACAGCTGATTTAAGTTAATATTTTTTTTATCTGATCCTGAAGAGCCAAATGTAAGGAGATATCTTCAGTGTAACATTTTCAGCAGAAATTTGCAGCAGCTACAAATACAATTTGTCAGTCTCTGGGTTAGACTGCTTCTCCAGGCACCTGCCAGGTACAAAGGTAGTGGAGGATTAGTGGTCAAGGATGCTTATACTTCAATATCCCAATTCCCACACTTGCTTAAAAAGCCTCAGGATTTCTGTTTACAGGGACACAACTGACAAAAGCTCTCCAACTGTTTCCATTACATCTGAGCTATTGAGAAAAACACATTTTCTATTACAGAGTGAATAGAAATCCCATAGCAACAAAACCAATCTTTATCATGATCTCAGTGAACATTGTAAACACTCCTCCACCTAGGGGCAGATACATTTGGGTTTGCTCGTTGGACTTACACAAAAAATTCTCTTCAGAAGCAGGACAAGAAGATGGGGAAAATCAGAGCAACTTCCTTCAGATCGCATAACACCTAGCCACAACTAAGAGGTGTCTGTTGGCAGTGGAAATACCCAGGCAAAGAGCTTCAAAAATGGGTGCTAATCCTGCAAGAGAGTACCTGTCGTGGACATCCAGGATTTTGAGGGGATGATTGATGCAGTCCCTCTCCTCAGTCCCCCTGACTGACCAGGGGACACTAATCTAGTGTCCTTCTACCCAGGTGACCGAAGCAGGCTCCAGGCAGGCTGGATTAGACCTTCCTTCAGCAGGCACCTGGAACTGGATGGACGATTATCTGCTGGGATAAGGAACAGGGCTGTGGCAGATGCTTGGCCCTGCCTTCCTTTTGCTGAGGGTAAAGAAACTGGCTTGTCTTCCATTCCTGTGCATCTCCTCTAAGATGCTGACCCCCTGTGGAAAGATTTTATGTTACATGTACGAGGCTACAGGAGTTGAAAAAGTCAGGCTTAACTTAGTTCCAGGTATCTGGGGCACCCAGGGACTATTTTTCCATGCTGGAAATTCAACCAAGACTGTTGCTTGCCCTGCTCCTCCCTACTAACCGTACCATGTGCAGCAGCAGTGCTTTTTTCTTTCATCTAGTCCTGGGATGGAATGGTCAGACATCAATATTTCAGGAAGATTTGTGAAACTGTATCTTCCAGATGATAATACAAATGCCTCAGTAAAATGCAGATACTACTGCTTAAGTCCAGGGAAGAGGAGCCCAGAGGGACATCTGGTCACATCTGCAGCTTAAGTGCCGGTTTCAGAAGCCATCACACAGCATCTTCCTCAATGGTAGGGGTTCCCTCAACATTCTCTATAAAAATAAGAAGTAGAACTAAATATATAAACCTTACTTGCCTGTGTCAGTGTATCAGACCAAGGTCCAGCAGAATGTGACCAAAACATGTCAGTCCAAGGTCAATGTTTAATTTCACACTCACTGCTCACTCTCACTATTTCCCAATCGAACTGGCTCTGTTGATAGATGGAAGATGCTCAGTGGAGCATCTGAAAACCTGTCAGGCATTTTTCCTCCCACCTCTCCCCTCTCATTATCAGCTGAGAAGCTCTGCAGTTAGCACTGAGCTGACACTGATTGTGACCAGCTGAAAAAGGTTTACAGCAGGTCTCTTCCCTGGTGAATCTGACCCTTACAGATCCCTTGTCCTCTAATATCTGAATTCCTTGCTTTCCTAGCACAAGAATCTGCAAGAAACATTTCCTACATTTGGAAAGCAGTTTACAAGAGCACAGAACAAGTAAGCTTCTTGTCAGTTCTCCAATTTCCTATCAAAATGAGATCCCAGTTTTGCTCTTGCAAGCAGCTAGGCAAAAAACGAGTCAGAGTTGTAGAAACATCATGTTTCATTATTCTCTCAACATCTCACAGAAGAAATCGTTTCCACTGAACCATCTGGGGTGTGCAGCAGACACTGCAAATGTCAGATTAAATAGGATAAACATTTCCATCTATGTTATCTGGCTATCACAGAAAGCAGTGCAAAGACCTGCTGTTCAGTGAGGAGAAGCAGGTAATTAAAAATCTGTAGTCATCTTAACCAGTCACATGGGTTTTATCAAGGGAAGGTCAGTGTAATTAGCCAACCTGCCCAACCTCAGCCATGCTCAGAGGCCCAAAACTAATTTCATTTTATAGGTTATGGCTTGTCTTGAGAAAAGCCTGTTCCTGAAAAGTTCCCACATTATCTCTTCTGGAACCAGTTCTGCAACCCCCAAGCTCACCAGACTGTGATTCTGCACAGATGGAGCTTGGTACATCCAGTATCACCCAGGTGAGCTGCAACATGGTATCTGAAGAGCATCTGTCCTACTGGCTCTGGACATGCTCAGAACTGTGCAGCTGCATTTGCAAACCAAAGTCACCCTTAAAGTCCAGCCAATCTTTCTTCCAGCCTCCTCCTGCTTTTAGCCAGTTCTGGCACTTGGAGATAGTAATTTTCCTCCAGGGCTGTCAGGGCTTCCCTCCTTGGCCCCACAAGAAGGGAAAAAAACCCCACTACTCACCTGTGCCGATGGAGAGACTACCTAGGACAAGGGAGAGGGGCATACTTAGTGTAAGCATCACTATTTCACTGAAACAACTCTTCTTTTGCTAGCTTTTATACTCAAGATATAAAATCCATTCCCTGACCTGGCCTAAGTCCAAATTTCTTCTGCAGCTGGATGCTGAAAAGTGGTGGAGTTGGCAGGGCACAAGACATGAAGTTTCTCAGGTCATGGAGAAGAAAGGACAGTGCCTCCCAGCAAGGCATGGTACAGTGAGGGCATCGTGAGCCATTGAGGGATCTTTTCCAGCTGGAAACAGGGAAAGGTTTTCCCCATCATCAGCCCTATGCTCACACTCACCCACATGTGCCTCCAGAAAGCTTAAAAATAGTGTCCAGCATACACCCCAATACTCATCCACCAGCTTATCACAGGGATGAGCTGCTAAGCTTCTCCTTTTCTTCCCTGCTGCAAAATCGTACCAACAGGAGTCCTCCAGCTCATGGAGGCTGGGCAATACCCTGTGAGTGAGCAATGACACCGAAAAGAGGCTTTAGCTTGCGTCACCTCAAGCCCTGGGTCCTGCCCCAGGATCTGCTGTCCAGAGAGCCATGACCCATGCCAGAAAGTCTGCAGGGAGATATCAGAAGGGATTTGTACCGTGGAGCCTGCAGGTTTACTGCTCTTCTCACTCAAGAAGAGTCCTCCTCACCCTTCCTCACCCAGCTGGGATGATGCTGTCCAGAGAGGAGAAACAGGCACCTGCCCTCCCACCTTCTCAACTGCAGGACACCACCAAAGCTGAGTGACAAGAGTCATGGAAAGGCTCAGCATTGCCAGCAGTGTTCCAATTTAGGCCACTTTCCTACTCAACCCTGAACAAATGATCTCCAGGTGACCATTGCATCCCACGAGGAAAGGGACATGAAGTCTGCCTTCTCCCAAGTCAAGACAGAGCATCAAGAGTCAAAACTGAATGTGTGTTTGATGGGTAAATTTCACATTCTGAGGGATCCACACTAGGAATTCTAAGGCACTGCATGTTAACAATGAATACAAACCACCAAGCATCTTTAAACACTCACGGAGAGGTCTCCATGCCTTAGGCTAAGGAATACATCCTGAGTGCATTCACATCAGCAACAGCATTTGGTGGCCCAGACTGAGTGCTGCAGGGTGACCCAAATCCTCACATGGTTATTTCCTCCCTTAATTGTAGGAAATTGCCATTTCAGCTGCGTGCACAGCGAAGTGTCCATACCTGGCAGGAGTGCTGATAACAGCTTCAAGAATCTAAGAAAAACCCTGCAGGGTCATGATCTGGGGACCAGCATGATCAGGGAACAATGACCCAGGTGCTGGGAGCCACAAGTCCATATGAGCACAGGCCTGCAAGTGCAGGCATTGCTAATGAGAGCTACACTTCTCACACGGTTGGCCCTAAATCTGTCCTTGAGAACCAGAAAAAAGCCTTAGGTTCGTGAGATGTAGCAGCAGCAAAGCTCTGACACTAAGTTTCAGAAAGAATGTCTCCAGAATTGATATATCAGATGCAAACAAAGCAAGAGACTACAGGATACAAGCACTTCCCTAGTCACCTGCTAATATCTGACACCAATATTTGAAAAAGTCAGGCAGAGAACGCAGCTAAAAATGAGGGCTCAGTGCTCAGCTGGCCCAGTGCACTGCCAGCCAGCCAAGCAAAAAGACCTGAGAAGAAAAATGCTCTTGGCAGGGGAATTGCTACTAATGCTCTTAGCCTGTTGCAAATGCAAAGTAACACAGCCCACAGCAGGTGTTTAAATTAGGTCAGACTTTTTTTAGCACTTCTACAGGTGGGATAATCACTAAGGCTGACACTCAGCAGCTTGTGAGCATGGGGTAGGTTTGTGCCATTCATTTATTCCCTTAGTCACTGGCATTTCAACAGGAAAATGCAACACCTCCAGATTCAGGAGCTCCTAACACTCAAACTCTCATCTTCTCTGGCACAGCCACTCTTTTCTCTCCATGCTGTTCTGAGCTACTGGTTAACAAATAAAACAAAGTGCTGGAAATGCCTCACTATGTCTATCTGCACCTTCATTTCTTGCCTAGACTCTTTTTGAAGGAAACCAGTGCAATCACCCATCCTCAAGCCAAGAGGATAAAAGATTAAGAGGCAAACTCACCTAAAGCATGAGGGAACCCCTTCACCACTGCGTTGTACTTGTGCATATGGAAGCCAGAGAATAAGCATGTATGAACTGAGGAGGTAGAGAAGGATAACTGAGGGCACCTGAGCAGCCTGACCCAGGATTTCCAGGGTCAGCAGATGGAAACATGCAGTCACTGACCCACCTAGCAAGAAAAAACAGGCCACCTTCATGCAGAGCAGTGAGAATGGGATGACAAGGAGGGAAAACAGGTATTTATTCCTATTGGATCTGAGCACAACCCAGATGCAGATATTCGGTGCCAAGCAACCAGCTCATCCTCCCAACAACATGAATCAAGGTGTTGCCTAACATTCACTGAAAGCTTGGCAAACCCTGACAATGATGGGAAGTGGCATTTCCCTTGGGAGGAAGAACAACCCACAGAAGACGCACTCCCAAGGAGCTGGACTCACTGTATCCATGGGTGAGACTTACACCAAAAGGAAAAGGTTTTCATCAAAATACAGAAAAACAAAACCACAAGATAGATAATTTCCTACTTTATCAGGACTGTGAAAAAACAAGAAGCACCCTCATTATTCACCACAGTACCTTCACCCACTCCCAAGACTCTCTCTCGACCCAGGACCTTCCCCTACTACCTGAAAATGTAATTTTTTCAAGGGAAGCATCTTCCTGCCTTACAGCCTTAGAACAGTACAGAAACCAGGACCCAAAATCATTGCAGTCTCAGGACCAGCTTCAGCTAATCTTCCCAAGATCAAGAGATTTCCAAAGCAGCGTTCCTTCAGTGAAAACAGCTAAGGCTTCCATCTTTTCCCAAAATCCACAGGCCAGGATAAGGGACAAGCAGGCATGGTTTGTCTCCTCTGTGATCCAGACTCAATATTCCTTCTCATCCCATTCTTAGGGAAGGATAGCATAGGTGACAACTAAAAGCAAACCCTCTTTCCAAGACAGCAGAAGATCAAAGAAAACCACACATCATGGCAATTAAGTTTTTATGTTTACAGTAGTCAACCCTTAACCAAGGGGTTTTAATAAGAATTCTGATGCTGGAATGAATTTATTGGGAAGCTTTATAAGACCAAAACAGCTGCTCTAAAATAATAATTCCAAATAAGAAAAAGTTGAGATCATACTGTGCTTTAAAAGTGAAGTTACATGGTTTAATTTGCATAGCACAAGCATATGTGTCAGTAGCCAAGTTACAGGCGTTGATAAAGCTCATCTTAATTTGCGTTATTGCCTTTTTCTTTTAAATCTGAACAACCAGTTGCTCGTCTCTGCTGCAATCTAGATAGGCTTACTGGCACTTGCTCTCCAGCAGCTCCACTTGGTTTCGCCAAGGAACATTCAACACTACGAAGTTGCAAATGGTGTGCTAAGGAGAGAAAGAAAAAAGTAGTTAGGAAAATTAAGAGCATGAAACAGTGGCATTTACCACTGTTCTTCACTCCTGTGACTCTCTAGATCTGCCCTCTCCAGACAAGTATTCTGGAACAGCACTCTTGTGCTCAGAGCAAGTCATATTTCTTAACCTGATCCTCACCAGTGCTGACTGCTCAGCTTACTTTCTTAGTGTTTATTTATCTCCTTTATCTACTCACAGAGGAAAGCTCCCAGCATGGATAATACTCAAATATAAGCCCACAGGCACAGCTAAGCCACGTGCACCTGCGTCAAATCACTGCAGTTGCCATAACAGAATACACCAGTTTTGTGTTTCTCTTACGTGCAGCTACACCTCTCATACATGCAGGAACAAAGGGCACAAACATCCTTTTGCTGCCATCAACAGAAGGAATGAAGCACTGTGGAAAAAACTCAGGCCAGATGAAGGCAGATACGATTGGTGCTCCCACCCAAAAAGCTCAATTACTCATTACAAAATGCCTGTGGTAACTGCTTGGTAGGCACAGAGAGATGGGGTGATCTGCTTCTTTTGGGCAGTGCTTTGCCCAAAGGTCTATTCACAGCAATACAAGTCCCACAGGAAAGGATGCCAAGTATGTTTACACCATGTTTACATCACCACGGGAAAGAAGAGAAGAGAAGAGAATTCTGTGGCGGCTGAGGACCTCAGACTGAGAGCCAGGAGGATGTAGGCCTGGCAGACTTTCCTCACATACCCTTCTGATCCAGACCACGACTACTTCCTAAGAGGACTGAGACACATGCACTGCTCTAGCATGAGCCCCACTTAAAAAACAGCCAAAATGCCCTGCCTTCTCTGACATCAACTGGCAAGACAAGTTCTGCAAAACTTGTTTTGCCTTGTTAAGAATAAAGGCATAAGGTCTCTGATGTCGGCTGAGGCAGACAGGGGACACTGACCACAGCCATCTGTATGAAGCCAGCCAGCGGGATGGAGTTGGAAACAGGGAGGGGTGGGTGCCAGCAGGCTGTGCCCTGGAGCCTACCTTGGCCATCTGCGGCTCCTCATGGAATGCACAGTGCTGGATATCAGTTGCTGGCTTTGTGCAGGTTGTCCGGGCAATCTCTACTTCCATTATGTACCTGACTCCAGCCACGATCTGGAACAAGTCACCAAAGGCAACTTTACTCACGGCACACAGAGAAGGGCTCTCTGCAGAGAGAAGCCTGGCAGAGAGGCAAGCAGTGTTCCTGTTACATGATGGAAAACAGACTGTGAAAATACAGATGGAATGGTATGTGGCAACCTCCACGAAAGAAGCACCAGGCACCCCCTTAGAAACAGGAAACAAAATCCAAGTGAACATGTCCCACAAAGCAGCTTCCTTAGCAATAAACAGAGACGTGTTAACTCATGAGCAACGCAGAGAAGCCACTGGCTTCTTCCATAGCGCGCAGCACTCAAGGTCACTCAGACTGAGAGAAGCCAAGGTACGAAACAGGGCTTTTATTCACTTTCTGTGAGGAAGAAAACAACAGCTTGCAGAGGCCCTCAGGCGCGCGGTCTGCCCTTTCTCCAAAGGAATCCGGCCGGCCTCATTCCCAGCCCCTCTGCGAGTGCCGCCCCAAGGTCGCTCACCTGCCTCTTGGCGCTGATGATCCGCACCACCTGGCTAGAGTACATGTCGTTGCTGGCCCTGTTGTACGCCGTCATGGCGAACTGCAGAGCCCGCTCCAGCCCCGCATCGTTCTCAGGGTCGTCGATGGTCTGCGGGGCGCCCACTAGCCGGGGGCGGAGCTCGGCACCTCGCACAGCGCCGGCGAAGAAAAGCAGGGCGGCCGCCGCCAGCAATACCACCGTAAACACCTTCCCGACCGCCATGACTGCGCTCTACCAGCAACCCCTCACGGCCGCCGCCATTTTAAAGCCGCGGGGCGGGCCGGGCCGGGCCGGGCCGGGCGGTGTTTTGGGCCGAGCCCCGGACTGCCCCGCCCCAGTGGGAACCCTCCGGCCCCGGCGGCGTTGGGGTGTTGGCTGACGTCGTCCGCAGGGTCGGCGGGGGGTGGGGGGGGGTAAAGTGGAGGAGAAGAAAGAGGAGGATGGTTTTCCGCACGGGAAGTTGGAGGCTTTTTCCAGTCTTACCCTCTTCGTGGGTTATTCTTGTGCTTATTTCCCTCTATTGCGAAGGGAAAACAAAAGCCACAGAGCATTTTAAGCTACCCGTGTTGTTCCCAGCACAAAACGCCTTGAGTAATTTCCTACCTCTGCCTCTGCAGCGCTGGTGTTGCGTCATCTACTCTTCGAGGGGCCGAGGCGGCTTCCCGGACGGATGGCTTCGCTTCATGTCTGCTCCCATAAACACCAACATTATCTCCCTCGTCCCATCAGGAACCCTAAGTTTGGAAAGACAGGACTTAATATAGCATGAGGCAGCCAGCTCCGGTGAGATTAAGGCCTCTCGGAGTTGTTAGGCTGAGAGAGGAGGAGGTTTTGCACCTGAGTATCCACAGTTTGCCTTGTAATGGAAAGGGCTTGTCTGCTGACGGGAAAGGCTGCCTGCATGCCTGCAATATCCAGCATGGAAAAATCCCTGCAATTGGCAACAAGCTGAGCTAACACTGACAGGACATTGGAGTTGTTCTTGTAGCGAGAGAAATAATCATAGAATGGCCTGGGCTAGAAGGGACCTCGAAGATCATTTCACTCCAACCCCCCTGCCACGGACAGGGATACCTTCCACTAGATCAGGCTGCTCAAAGCCCCAGAATGAACACCACCAAATTCACCTGCAGACACCCAAGCAGAAACAAGTGGCATTTGTTGACTATTGCCAGTCCAAACCCCACAAAATCAGGACTTGAAACAAAGCAATTATAAAGAGAACAAAAGGCTCGGAAAAAAAAATTATGTTCTACAGCTGATGAATAAAGGGCACCTGGTTTATGAAATAAAGCTCCATTTTGCATTTCTGAAAGGTGCAACTATCTTGCTCTATCAGAGGTGCTTTTTAAAAAGTATAAAACAGAAATTCACGAATAACCACATAAACAAAGAAGCTGGTAATTAAAGTACTTACCAAGCAACAGAAGACTCATGATAACACTGCAAAAGTTTGTAATACTGTGTGCCAGCAGTATAACTAGAAAAATAGTTTACCATCTTCTTTTGTGGTTGATATTTGAGCAATATCCAACATATTTTCATCTGCCTCTTTGTCCATGTCTCAATTTCACTCAGGATTGGTGAGCTTTTTATGATACCAGGCTTACTAATTTCTCCAGATAACTTCTTGCCTTGCCATTCATCCCTTATCCTTTCTCTTGACATCCCTTATCTCTCTTTCACCATTCAAAAATACAGTTGTCAAACATGAAAGCTACACTTTTACAACTCCAGCCACTACAATATGTGCATATGTGCAGAAAATATTTCAAATAAATGTTCTGTAGCCTCCAGCCAAAGCTTCTTGCCAACTATATGGGCACAGAGATCCTGTGAAATACAGTAAGCCAGGCCACTGTCCAGTTGGAGAATTATATGGACAGCTCTGTGTCTGTGGGACTGAAAGATAAAATGCCCCATTGAATTCATTGGTAAGATTTGTAGGATCAAGCCTATAAAGACATGGACAACAGAAATGGCACATGGAAGTTGGATGGCCCACATCAAGAGGTAGTGTTGCTGTGGGCCATGTCTCCAGGGTAGTTTTCATGGCACAAAAATTAACTCAGGGGCTTGTGTTCTTAACAGAAAGAATATCTTTAAATTTGGAGATTTCTCCACTTTGCAATTCCTAACACAGGGCGATTCTCTGAACACACTTCCAGAGTTTGGTTGAACTCCCCAGAAAAATCTCCATTGTGGCAGCCCCTCGCACATTATCTGAGTGCCTCCCCTCCAGGCCTGCTATCTGCATTTGTCTAAAGATAACAGCCTTTGGCTGGTTCCTGCAGGGCTGGAAAGCACAGACTGCAGAGCTCTAATCTCTGCATGGCTTTCCCACGGAAATGGGAAATGTTCCTGCAGGAGGAACAACGGCTTTTGTCGTCACTCAGTAATGAAATAGCAAACCTCAGATACTGAAAAATAATCATGCTCTCTACAGGTAGGAGATTACCTTTGAAATATCTCAAACCCAATACACTCTAAATGCCTTTTTAATCTGTTTTTTGACTTCTTTTTAAAATACATCAATCATAAATCAAGGTTAGATTTCCCAGTTTTCCTCTGTCAAACTGGCAGCCAGAACCAACTGCAGGATTTGTATATGTTCACATGAGTCCCAGGGTCTCACCAAAAAAAAGGCCTCTTGAACAAGACAGTCAGCATTTTATGAGATGGGTCTGAGAGTGATTCAATACCAAAGGCAAAGCTATTTCACTGCAGTAGAAGAGTGTCCTCTGCTTATGGAAACGAACCCATCCCCTATCAGCTTATTCAGTGATGGTGGGAGAAATAGTCTGTGCCTGCGTTTGAGACTCGTGGTCGCCACTCCCTGCTCTGGCATGCAGAGGCATTCTTTTTCAGGAGAGGAATGGAGGCAATGCCATGACTTGTCCACGCAAAGAAAACCAGGTCTCTGCCTCGTCTCTCAGCTTCAAAAGGGTAGCCTTTGAAATCCAGACAGCTGATTTGAAAACAATGAAACAGGACACAGCCACATCTCTTCTGCATGTACACATGCCCTCACATACTGGCAAGCTCTTCCCACAGGCCAAAAGCCAGTAGTGGCTTTTCTGGATAGGCTGTGAGGTGATTGCTCAGCTGAAAAACAGTATATACCAGGAGAGGCTTCAAGGGCACCAAAGGGCTGCCCTGAACATATTTCTGTGCTGACAGTACAACTGGATTAGTAAAGACTCTCCCCTCTCAAGTTCAAAGACTGCCTAAATAAGCCTAGCACTTAGTGCTGAGTGCAGCTTTCAGGCAATTCAGTGGGAACAGAGCTATTGGGAAACACAGGCTCTCAGTCTGCTTGTTGAGCTCTCTTGAAAGCAAAGCCTTAGATTTCTTGGGAACAGAAAAAACAATTAACAGAAAAGAAGTGCAGGTAGCACTGAGAACTGTTTAGTCACTGGTGGTCACTTTTAGGAATTAAGTACCAAACATCTCTCAGCACTGATCTCAAATAGGTCAATGATTATCACCTTGCAGATGGCGATTTGCGATCTACACAGCCCTCTGCTGAGCCCTAGGCTTCTCACATCACTTGTGGGATGACAGCAGCACCTACTTTGAATCCCTTTCCTTTATGCCAATGCAGAAGATAATCTGTCTCTAAGAAATGGGTATTCACTTGCAGACATCTGCTTAGTAGTTACTGCTGTTAATCTGCCCTTATCCCCATGAGGGGAGGCATTATTGTTTAGATACAAGCAGTAAACAAAGTAATTGGCAACAGGAAAAGCTGCATTTCAAACAACTGCATGCAATCAGTTATGGTCAGATTGTGCAACTGAAACAGTGAAGCCACAGTACTGAAAGTGGGTGCTGGTTTTAGTGAAGTACTGTACCAAAAGTACTGGTACACTAGGGATTTTGGAAAAAAACCCTCTGCAGCAGCATCCTTTTTTTACTCTGAGAAATATAAATACTGGCACAGCAATAGTATATATTCAAAATTATCATCAGAGATTTTCTGCAATCTGGTGCCTTTGATGGCTACATTAGCTTGTATTAACTATGAATAATTTGGCCATTCTCTTTTCCCCTGTATTCTTATGTATTTGTTTACCTCAGCCTGCAGGAGAAATAGTTTTGCTGTGTAAGATTTTTGTTCATTAGTTCTTATTAGATGTTTTTTTTCTTCCCCAGGAATTGTTTGGTTCAGAGCTGAGAAGAAAATTAGTTCTGTTCTTGGTCTCCAATCTAATCCAAAGAATGGAGTGTGTCCTTAGCTTCTGAGGACTACCAGTGACTTCACATGACTAAGAAGAAGCCTAAAATGAAGTGTATGTTTGTGTGCTGTGCTGAAAGGGGCCCTCCAGCAGCCTGCTGGGATACTAGACTGGGATACAAAGAGTAGAGCTCTGAGACTTTGCAGATCCTTGGAAGCCCAGAGGAGAAAGCAGTTCCTCTGCAGTAGCACTGTGTCCTTGCAGAGTTCCCCCAAGCTCTCCAGGAGTTCGTTCACAGTAACATCACACTTGATCTCCCCATAAATCAAATCATTTCTCTCCTCCCTCAGCAACAGCTTGTAGTGTAACTTCACTGTTTCAAAGTCCAAGGGCTTCAGGGCTTAGCACAAGTTTGAGTATTCACTCAGCATAGTATCACACTTTAACTACGCATATTTATGATGAAGGCCCTTTTTCAAGAACAAGACTACAAATCCCCAATCCTTGCAAGAACACACAATTAAAAGGCCATCCAGGACCTCAACTTTTTCATTGGCCCAAGTCAGCTCATTTGCTACGATCCCAGCAGAGCCAAGCCAGATACTGCTTTGGATTGCATGGCACTGCACAGACAGGTGCAACTACTTTGGTTTTTTCATTATGAGGTTGGAGAGGCGTGTTTGATTTTTTCTTTGGTTTTCTTGTTTTGTTTTTAAGAGACAATTGCTGTGCTCTCAAATAAAAGATTACTCATTGGAAGACAAATCAGTGGTACACAGCCTGGATATTTTCACAATCCCCATAAACAACCAGAGGTACAACCTCTGTTTTAAGTTTGGTTACAGTTCCTGTCTGCCCAACATTTCAGAGCAGAAAACTCTGCCTGGTCCTATTGTGGGGAATGGGGAAGCAAGACTTGGATCTATGAAACGTATGAGTGTGGAAAACAGCCTCTTTCTCAAGGGGCTGACTTGCCAGCAAGTCTCACCGCTTCTCATTAGGAAGGACTTAAACTCTTTTCCAGATTGTGCTTGTTGGATTTGAAGTATGGGAAGGGGCAGGGACACCTATTGTGTTTAACAATTGCAAGAGAGGAGTCATCAAAGTAGCTTGCAAACAAAACCAGTTGCCTGTACCAGACAAACTGGGATATTTGGCCACTAAGATTTTTCCCTCAAGAAGGAAGTGAAATTGTGAGTAACCTCAAAAATTCATCCCACCAGTTGCTCACTCACTGCTCTATGCATGCACATCCAGCAAAAAGACCAATCCACTCCAAAACATGAAAGGGCCTTTCAGAAGAATACGTATTGTCACACATAAATAAGATTACTGCATCAATGATCATTATTTAATTAATATACAGTTAATCTACAGGCCATGCTGCAGCCCACATTTATAGTTATCCATCCTTCAAGTTTCAGCAAGCTCAAGTGCACAAGTAAAGACTCACTTTCAGAGCAGTATTTTTACTCAAACAAGGGGTATTTGTGAGTGAGGCAACTGCTTTGTATCCAGTAGTTGCTGCCAGTTTGCTCCAGTTCAAAAGTTTCAGTCATCCCAGTCATCCACAGCAGATCACTGCACATAACGCAGTGGATGACACAGAAGTGTAAACTGTCACCAGGACAAGCCTTAAAAAGGAATCTAAAGAGGGTGGAGGGAATAGCAAAGAATGGATCTCACCACCTAGGAGGGCAACACTTAACAATGGAGCTGTTCACATAGTATTGTCATAAATCATCCAAGACTCCATTTTCTTCATGCAGGAAAAGCCAATTCTTTATTCACACAACTTATTTTATACAGTTTTTACAGACCTTGTGTGCAATTCTAATTGGTTAATAGTTTTCTTGCCGATTACTCCATTGGTTAGTAGAAGGTATTTTACTTGTCTATCAAATTTCTCTATTCTTGGTTGGTTTACATATTTTGTTCCCTGATTCCCATGAGATAGATTTCTTGTTTGTTGCAGGTGCAAACGGTGCTCTTACCAGAATAGCTTGTTGTGTTAATTGTTTTCATGCTTAAGATTGTTTTCACATGGGAACTTGCAAGCCACTTAGCTGCACATGGAAGTGACAACCTAGCTATTAATTTAGCAGAGAGCAAGGCCTGATTTTATTTGACATTTCTTTTATAATTTATCTATCTGACTGTAACACACAAAGACTTGCACAACATTCTCCCAGCAATCTTACGTAAGACATGTCTGTAAAAAACAGACCTAATGCACTAGATTAATTTGAACAGAAATAATTAAAATGTGTAAACATGAGGAGAAAAAACAAAATTCCTTCTCAGATTCCCAGCTGGCTAATAATTAGGCTTTGATTAACCTGACAACAGACAAGGACAAGGAAGCTTTCCTTTCACTGCAGTTTGTTGGGGAGTTGTGTCCAGCTCCTGTAGGAAAATCCACATGCACCAGGTGTTTCATTGTTAAGAGCTCATCTACAGTGCTGTGGTGTTGGTGAACCACAGTTCAGAATCCCAGGACAGGTCAGCTTGGAAGGAACCAGTGGGTCATGTGGTCCAAGGACCCTGCTCAAGCACGGTCATCCAGAGCATATGGCACAGGACTGTGTCCAGACTGTTCTTGAGTATCTCCTGTGAGGGAGGCTCCACCACCTTTGGCACCTACTCTCCCTTTGGCAATTCTTAACGTGTACACAGGGCTATTCTCTGAACACACTTCCAGAGTTTGGTTGAACTCCCCAGAAAAATCTCCATTGTGGCAGCCCCTCGCACATTATCTGAGTGCCTCCCCTCCAGGCCTGCTATCTGCATTTGTCTAAAGATAACAGCCTTTGGCTGGTTCCTGCAGGGCTGGAAAGCACAGACTGCAGAGCTCTAATCTCTGCATGGCTTTCCCACGGAAATGGGAAATGTTCCTGCAGGAGGAACAACGGCTTTTGTCGTCACTCAGTAATGAAATAGCAAACCTCAGATACTGAAAAATAATCATGCTCTCTACAGGTAGGAGATTACCTTTGAAATATCTCAAACCCAATACACTCTAAATGCCTTTTTAATCTGTTTTTTGACTTCTTTTTAAAATACATCAATCATAAATCAAGGTTAGATTTCCTAGTTTTCCTCTGTCAAACTGGCAGTCAGATCATAAGGTGGTATAATGAATAGCAAAGTTTGCATATGTTCACATGAGGGGCTGGAGCCTGAAAAAAACCCCTGCAACTTATTGTGAGATGTCTGAGGGGAAACAAAATCCATAAGGCTGTGATGATACATCACTGCACCAGCCCAGCAGCAACACGTCATACGCAGAGATGCTTATTGTGCAAAATAGGTTTCTTACTTGACTAAGAGTAAACTACTAAAACCATCTACATACAAACACACAGAGACACCTATCAAATAAACAAAATCCTACCTGAGTGAGAGCAAGAAGGGGAATAAAAATTATGCATGCTCCTGTATCCTTGAGAGATTTTTAAAAGCCCAAGAGCCACTCAGCTGTCTGTTACTTTCTGATTAGGTAGGCAGTCTAATTTGGATAATGCACTAACATGATGCATTCAGCCCTTCCTCTTTTGTAGTGCTGGGAACCTCCAAAATCAGAGGACAGAATGAAGTTAGGCAGCTGGGTGTGCAATTCAGTAACCACACTGGCACTTGGTATTTTCTTTCCAGTTATTCTGAATCATTTGGTGTCAGGCTGAAGTATTCCATAGGGCACTTGGATACTGGCTGTTAAGCTTCAGGACTTCACCTGATCAGTTTTTTAAGTAGTAGGAAATCACTCAATAGCAAAAAAGCCTGATTACCATGGCTGCACTTCACTTGGGAAAATAGAGCAGCTGAGCACGCCTTGAGGCAGTCATTACAAGGACATCACAGCCACTTCAGTATCAAGCAGCATTATCCACCTACAAGTCCTGCTGTTCCGAGCAAAGCAAAAGCCTCACTGTGCTCACTTGGTACAAAGGAAGAAGCCTGGAGGGTTTACAGCCCAGCACTTCAGTTCTGGGCTCAAAAACACACAGGCAGCCACATAATGCAATTTTCTCCAGTGTGGTAATGCTTTCTTGATGCAAACAGCAGAAGCAGGAGTAACACCTTAGCTATCCTTAACTTTCAACAATGAGAACATGTCTCCTGAACCCTTTTTTGGCTTCCCAGGAAAAAATTTAATTCTCCCCCAAAATACTCATCTAAACTACTCACAAAGACATCTTGTCATTTTTCCTTCAAATTCTAGGATAAAATTTTGCTTGGATGAAAACCTAAAGCAGTGGACAGGAAGGCAGTGCACAAAATGCATATCTTTCTGCTGCTTGCCCCTGAGTCCCTCTGCCTGGATCTTGCTGTTCCTGCTATATGAGTTGAAATTCAGAGTGATTAAAAGAGCTGCTTCCTCCTCCTAGGCTGGTGCATTTTCAGACACTGACAAGGAGTTCAGTGTTTACATGCCACAACTCCAGAAATCATTTGGAGTTCACGGGACAGAAGTCAGCACATGCTGGGTAAGGACTGTCCTGTAGGATCTTTCTACATTGTTCTTGAAGATCCAATCCTTCCCGGAGAAGCTAGCTTGAATTTGAGGAGCTGTCAGTATGGTCATTAATTGAACTTCTAGTACAGCTGATGGCTTGTAAAGCCAGTACAAGCAAGGTTATTGTCCAAGAACACACAAAATAGCTGAATACATTGAACCAGATTTGACTCAAGGCCCAGAATCAGGAGAAAGAGATTGAAAATATGCATAATACCTCTCATTTCATTGCATTATTATTTGTTTCTTCCCTCAGCATATTTTCTTTCAGCCGCAGGGGGAAAGTCCCTCCAGGAGGTAATTGTTAATAAACTGAAAGGTGTATTTTCACATACTTCTGACTGATCAACATCAAGGACTCACTCCATGCATGCAATAATCCAACCTCACATGTAATTAACAATGTCCACTTTAATACTGGCCAGGAATGCAGACTCTCTTCCCCCACCTCGAAGGATTTAGTTTGTGAAAGGGTCCAATATTTCAAGGTCACCTCAACACTCTAAAATTGGATGTAATTCACTCCTTTGTTGGCACAGCCTTGCACAAGGTTAAGGGGTGCTTTAATTCAGTTGAAAACCAGGCTACCCTCTCTTCCTCAGTGAGATGAAGGCAGTTGCTAGGGCCTCAGTTTCCAGAATCACAAGAGAAACTAAAATAGTCTTACCTGTCCTATTAGGAATGCTGGCCTGCAGGCTGCTTTAGAAGAGAAAAAAAAAAAAAGGTTGCAGACCTCTTATGATCATAGAGATCATTATAGAAAAAATGCAGAAAACTATCGATATGGCACCTCACCTGCCTGAAACTCAGGGACTCCAACACCTGCTTCTACAAGTCCTTAAAGAGACAACTTAGAAACTCCATCTGCTTCATCATGAGCAACACTGGGGCCCTTCTAAGGGGGTTTCTATAGCCAAGTGAACATCAGCCAAGGGCAGGTGAAATGATGTGTGTGGTCAGTGAATCGGTCTCCTTAAGACACAATGCCTGTGTAACTGGACGTTCCGAAGCAGAAGATTTGGGGAAGAAAGAGCACAAGGATTCTCACTGTGAGAGAAGCAATACCAGGAGAAGCATAGCCCTTTGCATGAAGCAGAAGCTGAGGTTTGCTGGGAATCCACAAAACAGAGGAGGCTGAGAGAGCAGCCAAAGAATCATGAGAGACCTCTAAGCTGCCCCTGTTTTGCTCCCTTTCTGATTCCAGACTGGGCATCTGGCAGGGTCAGAGATGCCTCCAGCTCTGACCCCTTGCTGTTCTCCCTTCTCTACCTGGGCCCTACCAGCTCAGTCACTATGTGAGACTCAGTGCTGGAGTGAGTTGAAACCTGTGGCAGAAGGGAGATCCCACTGAAGACAGAGGCCTCTGCACAACTCTCTGACCCTGACCCCACATGAAAGCCATTTCTCCAAAACCCTCTCACCCATGCTCAAGAGAACAGCACGACCAGTCCCCCCATCCTCTGTTGTGAAGTCCACACTCTTGGATTTAGATGGTGGAAGTGTCCTGCACTGTAGGAGTCATGCAGTCACCAAACAGCTGAGATTAGAGATTCTGGAAATTTAGGGGGAAAAAAAAAAAAGAAAAAAAAAAAGGTAGAAGTAAACCAACAGTCATTCTCAACTGAGTTCCAGGCCAGGAAGAAAGAAATTAAATGACTTACATAGGGTTCTCATGCAATCATTAGCAGGGTTGAGACCTGAGACCCAAAGGCTCAATCCCAGCCTCATGGATTTTTTTAACTCTTGGGCATATCACAGTCTTGGTAAACAAGTAACTCTTGTTTCTGCAGCTGCTGCTTTTAGCTCATCTCATCTATCTCTCCCCATGTGTCTGTTCCCATTAACACCGATTTTAAAAGAACCTTGCTGCTTTTCTATTGCCATCCTTGCTGCCAGCCATACACCATTAAACAGAAGAAATAAGAGGCTTTAGCTGTAATTATGATTTTGCCTTTTTTGTAGAGAAGGCATCCCATGAAGACTGACACAGCTGAATACCTACCCAAGCACACCAATTCTCTCAGAAGGAGTTTTCAAAAGGAAAAATTAAATTGTATCTCTATAATACATTAAGCAGACAATGCCAGTGATTATCCAGCAAAATAACATCAAAAAGCACCAGCAGTGCTAACTTCCAAAGGGGTATAAGGTGTTCTGAAGAGTTACCCTGCAAAGGATAGCAAGGCCTTTCAAGAACCACATGTATTTTGTCCCTTTTACTCTTTGGCTTCTCTGTGAGACCTCTGGGGCCAGACCAGTCCTATAAAACACTAAAGACACCTCACATTTTCTTGCAGGTAGATATATTCCACACAAGCTGGCAAGTGCCTCCTTTCCCTCTCTTTCCCAAGCTATGAAAACTCTGGCCAACCTCCCAGTTCAGTCCTCTGACTGCATGACAAGGGAGCACTCCTTGGAACCCACTCCCCAAGTGTCCCACTGAATGTAAGTCTGTCATTCTGCTTTCCCAAAATCCTAAGTAGGACTCTGATAAATAAGATCTAGCCAGCCTGTCTATGGTTAAGACATTTCTGGATGCCCAAAGTGGCAGACCTTACCTTAACAAAGTAACAAAAAACATCTAGGAAAGAAAAATCATGCTAGGGATAGTACTTTGTATATCTTAAGCAATAGATGATCCAGGTCTAAACACAGTGGGGGATAGAGAGAATGTTTTCCATCCTCCTGCTTTCACACCACTCTACTGCATCACCAGGAGTGCGGCCACAAAGCTTGTTACTATAGACCCTCAGGGCCAGTTCTGCTGGGAGAACTGTAATTCCTTCTCAGTGAATTCCTGCACTGTGTATGTCTTGCACCAAAAATTCCATCATCTCCTCTGGGAAAACAAAAAAGGCAACAGCTTTCCCAGTCATGAGGAGATGAGCTCAAATGTGACTTTGGGTGGCTGCACTGAGCTGCTTGGAAACATCCCATGCTCAGCTGGTAAAATGCAACATCCAGGTGGAACATCATCCACAACCCAAGGTGGAATTTTACAGCACCTGCTCAAAACAAAGCTGGAAAGCAGAGAACAGGGTGAAAAAGCCTAAATGAGGCATGGAAGAAAACACCAAATCTGAGGTCAACATCAAAACCTAACCAAATGGAAATCACCGGGCAGAAACATTAAAGTCCAGAAGGAAAGAAGAATGAACCACAAAAGTTTCAGGATGAAATTCTCAACTCAGAACAAAATAAAATTAGTTGAGGAACAAAACAAGAGACAAAAAGCGACTCAAGTAATGCTAAAGAAAGTTTAGAAGAAGTGTTCTCACCAGAGAAATAAATATTTAAAAAAAAAAAAGTATTTTCATTTACAGAAGTATTTACTTTTTATGAAAGTCAGTATTGTCTAGCAAAAAAGAGACTAAACTCTGATTCCAAAATCACATGTGCCCTCATGCCTGCAGTCAGGTCCCAAAAGTCAGACATTGATACATTTCCAAACTGCAGAATTTCTAAGCCCCAATCTGAGGCTGTTTGTTTGCTGTCTGGAGTATAAAGCTATGAACTAAGTTTTCCATCCTGTTTGGTTTTGATTTCAACATCCTATCTGGAACATTCAGCTCATGTGTTCATGTTTTTCTAAGCAACCATGAGGGTCAGATTTTTTTTTTTTTTTAATTAGAAAATGGAATTTCTTATGCAATGTCTTTCTTCCAGCAGCTTTTAAGGAAAAAAAAATACAATATCCTGAGACTGCTGAGAAAGCTATAAGGCTTAGTAACCACTGAAATATGCCATAAAAAATGCTTTTCATTTCCCCTCCACACACAACTAATTTATTTCTGTCATTCAGTCTCTATTCCAAAGGTTTTACTGCAGTATTTGCTGAACCAGTGTACTACAATGAACTATTTTTAACTTCTTTAAAGAATTTCCTTTAAAGCATGACTTGGATGGCTCAACAAGCAAATATCATTGATCCTATACCTGTCATAGACAAACAAACATCTGTGCTTAGATGGGATCAAGACATTATTTTATGGAGAAGCAGTGCTCCCAAGACCACCACAAAGTCACATGGAGCCCATGAGTGCCAGATTTTAAGTGCATATCTCAAAGGAAACTCAAATAAGTGGAAAATCACAAGTAGACACAAAGCCCCTCAATGATTTCATCAACAGTTTAAAAGAGCCCTCTGCTGTGATTGTTCTGGCTAATATACGAAATATCTAAGCCCTAATGAAAATGCAAGTGTTGAAGCATGTAAATAAATGGCGAAGCAAGTTCTCCCACTTTAGGAGGGCTTTGGCTTTTTTTTGTCCATGGATATTCCCACACAGATGCATGCCAGCATATGCTGGTCTTCCAATGTATGTCCCTAAACTCACCCTAACTTGAAACATTTCCACTTGTCTCCCCTGCGCAGAGTCAGAAGGAAGCCACATTGGACTGAAAAGTGCCAGCGCTGTGTCCTTGGTTTCCAGGAGAAAAATTGTTCTCCTGGGAACTACCTGGATTTTGAAGGATTTTTTTTCTCTTCCCTGGCATGATGTGACTCAGTTTCCAACAGACAGTGCACACAACCTTTGTGGATCCCTGACAGGAAAGAGTCTAGGCCTAAGAGGAGGAGACTTGCCAGGCAGGTCTCTAGAGATGTCTTTCCACCCCTCCATGTGTGTGCTACAGAAACCTTTTCTGAGGGTGTCCTTTGACAGACTATCTGAGGACAGGGACAGGAATTACACCATTTTTTATGCTGCTTTTTAGGAACCTACAAGAAAGGACATTAATTTCTTGCCCAAGTAATTTGGTCTACTGCTTTGCTATCCTCATCCTTGGAAACATTTTGCAGGTTCCAAACTCTGACGTCCCTTGCTGTGATCTAATACTAATACAGCCATCAGGAACACAGAGAACACATTACTCTGCCACAGCTAACCTCACATCAATCACACTAGTCCCCAAAAAGGGAGCACAGTCCTTTTTCCAAACTCATTGTAGTGTTCCCACTACTAATTTTTTACCAAGTATTAATTAATTAATCATTATTCAATTATACCAATTGTATTTCAACTATACCAATTATCTTTTCCTCCAAGTGTGAAAGACTTGTCTCCTCAGCAAAGTATGTGGGAATGGAATGTGGGAGGTTGAAATATGTGTTTGTGAAAGCGCCAGGTAAGAACAGAAAAGAAACCAGGCATTGGAAGGCAGGACAGTAGATGGAAAAGGACAGAATTACATTGTCTGGGGGAGTAAATGCTTCAACCCTGTAATCAAACAGAAAAATTCATATCACTGGTAATTAAAAACTCAAATTTAGTACCAAACTAAACCTATTGCACGTGCCAACACGCTTTCTAGAAGCACAAGTGCCACGTTCTTCTCTGTAGGTCAGCTAGCAGCAAGGGTATGGCTGCAGGCAGACCCTCTCCAGCTCTGTTATTCTATCAGCAAGATAGATAAAACTGTCCAAAACCACCAGAGTGAGGGAAAATGCATTGCTGTCACCACATTTCCACCTGCTCACTGTGTTTTCTCTCATTAGCCAGCCTCAATATTCCCATTCAATGTTCTCCCATTCCTAAGAAACCTGCAATGAAAGAGCAAAATTCATACAAGCACTAAAATAACATTTTTTAAAGCCAGAGCGAGCACCACAGAGTCCAGCCCTTACACAAGAGCTGGGATCTGCTGGAGATTGAGCAATTTTTTTGCCATGTTGGCCTGTTTTCTCACCATTGGACTGGTATGAGGAATGGGAGCTCCCTGGTGGCAAAATGGGAATTTGCAAAGATGGACTTTCAGTGGCCCCATGCTTTTCCCTGCTCTCATGGAAGTCTCGGGATAACAGGAACACAGTCCTGGACTGCTCTCTCCCAGGGCACTGAGACCAGTCAGACCTGAACAATGAACATGATGGTGTCTAGTGCAGAGGTGCCCTTTTCAGAGCCCAGCACAACTCCCAGCTTCTCCTCACAAACCTGGCATCCCTTTCTCCCGCCCAGGTATGTGAGCTGTGCTGGGACACACATTCACAGGCCAGGAGGTACCTGTGTTTTGTTAATGACAAAATCAACAGCAACCAGATTACTGTCACCCATCCAGGTTTCATGACACCCCAAAACTGAAGCAAGACCCAGCAAAAATGCAACGGAATTTGTTGAAAAAGAGCTTGGACTGCCATGATTTTCACAAAACAAGAGGCCTCCACTTTTTCCTACCTGATTTTTAGCACTGCCTTCTTAGGCAACAGTCCCAATCAAGTGCCAAGCAGCCCTTAAACACTTAGGGTCTCAGGGGATCTGGAGGAACCAAACCACTCCATCTCACACAAACAGCTCACATACACATTTGCTCCTTAAGGCCCACCTTGGCATCCGGTTTTGAGCTGGGTGCCACCGCTCCTCTCTGCCTGAAGATCAGCAGACCCACAATCTGGACACTCCTGGTATATCTAGTGACTGCAAGGGACTGGGAAAAGAGAGACAACAGTGACATATCACCAGTCCTTTCTGACTTATTCTCTGCCCTGCAGCCCCAGTATGCAGATGAACGATGCTTGTGCAACCTTGGACATCTCTTTATACCCCCACAACCCAAGGCAGAGGTCCCCTGCCCAGCTGCACCTCCAGCAGGTGTAGCAAATGCTAGGAGTCTTCATGGGTTCAGGTGGTGATGAACCAAAACCAGAAAGGATGAAATCCACAGAAGGTTATTAAAAGTAGAGGCACAATGCCAAACTCAGGACATTCCTGCCTGCACATGGGTGGCTGGCATCTGGATGATTTCCTGCTGCCAGCTGACTGCCTTTGTCTGTCCTCCTCAGGTATCTCCTGCCAGGAAGAGGACACCAGGCTAGACAGACGTCTGATCTGACCCAGGACAGCTCTCATGGGAGCAGAGCTGTCACATCTTAGGCCGTAGCAGCCTGCCCTTGGGCAGCGCCCTTTGCAGCTCTCTGACGCTTCTTCCCAGACTGAGAAATTGCACCATGCTCCAGGAATGACCCAGACTTGGATAAGTTTGTCTCTGTAAAAATAGTCACAGCAGCTAGGGATAAACAAGAACATCAGACAGGTGGGCAAAGCCACAGAGGGGCCCAAAACCTCGGGGGGGTGGGGGGGAAGAGGGGAAAATAGAAAGGAGACAAAAAATAGTTGGAAACTGGTAGTTTGCATCTGACTGAGAAAGTGAGGACTGCTCTCTGACAGACTTACAAATTCCTTTCACGCCACCAGATGGTGCCGTGCCTTCAGTCACCAGCAGGCAGCTGATCTTAGACAACAGCCCTCCCTCCGCTCCAGCGGCGTCCGATGGGCACTGCCCTCAAACTGCTGGGAGAAGGGAAGAGACAGCCTTGCTCTGTCCCAGGGCTTGGCCTCCCCAGCGGGACATCTCCCAGCTGCAGGGGCACTTCCACCTTGAGCCGGGGCGAGGCTGATGCTGAATCTGGGCCTGAGGAGGGGAAACTAGCCTGGAAGCCCATGGAGCTGGAGGGAAGGTCAGGAGTACCTTTTTGAGCATCGCAAGAGCAAAGCATCATATGTTGGGAGAGACTTCTGTGATCTGGCAATCTGGAAGGGGAAACACTGGCCAGGGGTTGTGTTTTGGTTATGTTCAAGTGTTTTTGAACCAGCAGAAGTGTCAGAGCCTTAGGAAAGGATGATAGAGTAGCCTGCTCAGGGAAGAAGTTGCTCTGGCTGGCCAGATTCAGCCCATACACCATCAACTGGCAAACTGTGCTTCCTGGCCCCCTTCAGAAATGCAGCTGTAACCATGCTCTTTCCCAGCATCCACATGCAGCTTGTTGGTGACCATACATCCAGAGACGTGGGCTATGCCATTCAGGGCTCAGAAGGAGATCGCTGCTTGCTGAAGCCTGGGAATACACAGGCTCACCAAGCTGGTCCATGCCCCCACACCAGCCAGCCTTTCTACACTCCGTGTGCCAGAAGAGAGCCAGCACACTAAGCACAGGCCACCAGCACAGATTCAAGCACACAGAACAGATCTAAGGAGGCTGGTGGGAAAGGAATGCTCCACTCACACTACCCTGTTTTTCAGTGAAGACTTCCCACAGCCACTTCCCTGGACAAGACCAACCACAGCAAGTATATATAGCTCACCATGACCCAGCTGTCAACTCAGAGCTATAAATATAGCTAGAGCAGAGATACAGCTATCAAGCAACTCTTGACTCCATTCATAATCTGTCCACATCCTGCAAGCCCACAACACAGATAGGAGAGAGGTAAAGGAAACTGTCAGAGATTCCTATCCACTGCACACTCACAGGAAACACAGCAAGACCCTCTTCTTTCCCAGTGTGTGTCTCTGCAATGTCCTCCTACTCCTCCACCTCACCTGGCACAGCCCAAGTGGCAGTAGTGGTAGGAGTGTTATCCATCCATGTGTGAGGCTCAGATTCACCAGGAAAGCAAAGCCTTTTTTGAGACTATCTGACCATTGGAAGGCAAAAAAACTGATATGATTGCTCTCTTCAGCACCACCGATATCACTGCTGGTACAGCCAGCTCCCATAGCACTCAGACCCACCCAGACCCAGGTTGTGGGCAGATTTGTCCTGCAGCCCATCCCAGTTGTGCTCCACAACTGCCAGTGCTGTAGCTTCTCTCCAGTGTCACAGCAGCCATGGCTGTTGTTGGGAAATGAGTGCTTACCTCTCTATACCCACTTCTGCAACTCAGGCCTCCAGTAACCACCCTAAATTCCCAGAGCATTCCCCAGAAATCATAGTCAATGCTACTTAATTATCTTTTGACAGTTTTGAAGGGCCTTTCACTACCCTCTAGCAAATCCTCCGTAGCTATAAGGCTGCTGTTGATGAACATCCATCATGCTGACTAATATGTCTCATTGCTTCCTTTTTCATTACCCCATGCATTTCTTATGGTTAGACAATAACCAGATTAGGGATGGGGATTTTCCAGTCTATGCCTATATATCACCTTGCCCTATACGTGGGGTAGTGCTAATTCACCTCTCATCTAATCTTATCCACAGAAGCCCTCCATAAAATGAACTCCCAATTTTAACAAGAGCCAAGCTCCCCCCCATTCCAGAGAGCCAAACCCAGACAGGTTCAATAAGCGGCCATAGCCCTGACAAACACAGACAGGCCTGCAGTTCCCAAGCCAAAAGAAAGGTCATCCTGCATGAGCAACACACCTCCAAAAGGTTTCATTATTCTGATGCAGCTGAGCACAAACCCTGTCATAAGAAAGCTGCTACAACAACCTTCTGTCTGGGTTACAGAGGGTGAGGAGTGGGGGTTCACTAATTCAGGAAATAAAATAATTATTAATGGCATTGCAGATAGCAATTACTAATGGCATCAACAGCAACCACCTCCACACCTGGAACAAAGCCCACATAAGACACAAATGCTTATTCTTCAAGAAATCCCTGCAGTCGTGCTGCATTCATTGTAGCAGCACTATCATCTTACATGCGCAGAGCAGAGATGGCCCGAAGGGTCGGGTGTTACCCTGTAAAGGCAGTGAAGAATTCATCGTCTCTCTGGGCTCAGCCCTCTCCCTCTATAAAAGGGGCTGCACACACAGCCTTGTCTCACAGCAAAAGCTCTGGAGCACAACCCCAGGGAACGCTGCAAAGCATTCGGGTAATGCAGGCAGAGATGTTGCTTAAAGCTTTACCCACTGGTTCGAAGCCTCACTGTACTAAACACGAGCCTCCCTTCTCAGACTGACAGGGATTTAAGATCCAATTCCCGTATATGCTAGGAAAACACATCATTGTAAGTTTTGTACATTGCCTGTTTTGAGGATTTAAGTGAGAGTTGAGCAGTGGCCAGCCCTTAAGCTGATTCTGGAGCAAGATGCATTTCATTCTTACCATAAGAAGTACTTCAGACAGGTTTTAGTGGCAACAAAATCAAAGGGAAATAAAAAAAGCCAGGTAAGAGTGTAGCTTGATGACATTCTTGCTTACTTAAATTGACACTAAACTGTTCCACTGCTGAGGTGCCTTCTTGTATTATCTCCTCCTTTGTCTTTCTAGTGGAGAAAATGCCCCGGAGGTAATGAAGCACTGAGCTAACTTTCCCATCTCACTCAATCCAGAGCAATTCTGATGAGACTGATAAAATTCACCCAGTTTTACAGCAGCAAGCAGGATTAAATTTTAGTTTGCTAAAATTGATTGCTTATAGCCTGCAGTTTTTACCATGCTGAAGTCAGAAGGGTTGCAACCTGCAGGAATTGTGGAAGCTGATAACAAATTAAAGGGAATACAATTTCTGGCATTCCTCTGTAGCAATTTAAGAACATTTTTCATTACTGTAAAAATAGCAAGTATTGATAAACAACATCTAGCTCTGATCTGCACTGAATCTCCAATTGCAATACAAAAAAAGCAGGAACAACGTTAACACTTCAAAAACAGGAAACTAACGTAACGGGGAAAAGCAACTTGTCCAGACTCATGCCATGGACTAGGATAGGGCTTTGGACCAAATACCAGGCTCTGGTTCCTGCATTCTGTCTGTTGCACCACCTCCTCAGAAAAGGGATGGAGCATCACAGCCATTTCCGGAAATCACCTTTAGATTCTCCTGTCCCCAAATTTCCCTTTAAATTTTTACTCCAGCGCACCTGCTAAGCAGAATGTTTCAGCAATGCATAGCCATGGTCTCCTCGTGGGGTTTTTTTCTGCCAGTGAAATAGCTATGACTGTAAGGTTTATAGAGACTTTCTGTTCCTATCTAAAATTATCTTTGCTGATCCTTGCGATGCCAAGACCTCAGAGCAAATATTCCACAAGCCCTGAGAAAAAGGCACGGTATTTCAGGCACACTCAGTGTTGTTACAGCAATATCCATCAGCCACGACCAAAGCTCGGGGTCACCACCGTGCACAAGGGAACACTGCCTATTCCTTTGCTGCATCAGACAGCACAGAGTCAGGGTCTGGATGCTCTGTGGTTGTTCAGCCAAACAGGAGCCTCTGTGATCCCTGCTCCAACTGCGAGATCAGGGCAAAAGTGGATGAGAAGACGGCAGGTGGACGCTGGCAGATGGGGGAAGCGGGGCTAAGAGGGAGACAACAGCAATTAGCATAAGCAGCGGCAGCCTCAGCTCACCAGCTGCTTTGCCGATTGTCTGCCTCCCCGATTTCCAACAGCAAAGCAGCAATTTGCCGACGAGCACAGTCAGTAGCCAAGGCTGCTCCTCAGGACTGAAACTATCAGGGAAAACAAACTATTTCCACGGTACAAAGCATGGCTTGGAGGGTTGTGATGTAGGAGTTTGCCTAAGTAAGGCATAGAGCACGCAGCGCAAAACAGACACCAAATACTTCAGAGAGAAAGGCTAAAAAAGGAAGGTTTTAGAGGAGGAAATGAGTCAGTAGCTTGGAGGACGGGAGGGGGAGTTCAAATAGCTGAGGCATATAAAGTAAGCAAGTAGTCACCATCTCAAAAGCTACAAAGTCAGCGAAGTGGATGTATTGATCTCAAGTTTTTGTTGATGTAGGATCTCATTCAAAAATGGAGACCACGGGTGAATTTTTATATTGACCAGGCTGGTTTTTTAGGTGATCCTTCACTGGGCAGACATTTCCCAGCTGCAGTTCACACCAGTGTTTCTGACTGGACCTAAATTGGTCACCACCAGCTACAGGATTGCTGGAATCTCTCAGGGTCCCCCCTGGCTGAAGGATGGATTTTCTGGGGGGGCAATGTGTGTGGGGTGGGGGGGAAGTTTCAGGCTGATTGTGAATACCATTTGCCTTAAGAGAGGGATTCACCTTTCATGATGGTTCATCCAAATGTACAGCCTGTGCTTCCAGCCTAGCTTATTTATAGCACTAACACTACGGGGAAAAAAAGGGCAAAGCTGGTTCAGTGTTGAAAAGCAGAAGAGTTAGTAAAAAAACCCCTCTTCTCCGCAATGCAATTTACAGCAATCATGTCTGTCATTGTGACAACCTCGTTGCACTGAGAGGCTGGGGACAAAGGGATGTCACCCCAGGAAGGCTTTAACCTCGCTCACCACACACCAGAATAGCTGTAACAGGGTGTGCAACACACTAAGCCAGAGGTGTTGGTGTCAGAGTTGCAGTAACTTCCTCACCTCTGTCCAGGTCCTTGTCCCATCCAAAGGCTGGCATTGATAGAGAATTCAGAAATACAAACAAAATTTCCTCCTGCCCTCCCCAAACCAGGGAGCTCCCCCTGGGTTCAGGCACCAAGGCAACAGCTACAGAATAGCTTTGACAGGACCCTGCTGCAAGCCTGGGCTGAGGGAACCCCAGCACTACAAAGGGCTGGGGTGATGCTTAAGGTGACAGGCACGTGAGGAGAGGGCTGTCAGGTCAGGGAGCAGCACAGGGCTGGAGAAACAGGCTCTCTTTCCCTACACAACCAGCAGCACAGAACTGGCATGCAGCAGGGGTTCCCAACCATGCCATATACACTTAATTCCCAGCAGGCAGCTCTGGGGCAGGGCTGGAGCTTGCAGTGCTCGTGCTGGAACAGCAGTGCAAGGGCTGTGGAGCCCTGTGCTAAGGCAGGCTGGTACCACCATAAACACACACTTGTCTGTGTATTTTGGTGCACAGTTCCTGCCTCAAAGCAGCACATCTGCTGTGTTTAGCTTCACTGGGCTATGCTGTTTTGTCTTTTGAGGAATGAAACACTTAAAAAAGCCATTGTAGTTGTTGGTGAGTAAGTGCCCTTCCCAGAGCAGGCACATCTTTCTCACAAGGCAGGAAAAAGTGAGGGTTTTCTCTTACTCTGCTGATGAAGGAGTTCTTGTCCCCACTGAATTTCCTTTAACCAGTTAGATACTTTCTCAACCTACTGCAACGTTTCTAAAACCACCTCTCAGAACAGACTGGCCAAGAGGCCAGTTCCACCTCATTTGCCCTTATAAATACACAGCATTAAATAGTCTCAAGCCCTGTCCTCATGCCTTGCATCATCTCCTCCCCAGGATGTCTCACTTCTGTACCCCTCTGTCAGAGTGAAACCCATCTCTGAAGAGCAAGCCTGGAACAGTAACAGACAAATTACCCACATCAATTACGACTAGAAAGCACAGCTGCCCCAGGTTTCTGCTACGTAACACTGGAGATGGAGGTCTGCTGTGGCACTGCCACACAGCACTGACCACCACTGCCTTGATTTCCTCTCCAAGCCACAATCACAGCAGGGAGGCAGGACCAGAAGTTGTCCAGAGAAACTTGAGGACTGCAGCTCTCCCTACTACACAGGCACTTTATCTACTTGTTTTAGAACTACGTTTCAAAAGGGGGGAAAAAAAATCAAACACATCCTTGTTCATTCTTGTTAATACATCAAAGTAAGTCGAGATTTGGGGTCAAATTTAAGCATTCCTTGATTAAATGTATCAGAAACAGGTCTAGAGAAGAACTATCCGTTCAGGCCGATTAAAGTCTGAGTCATGCTGGTAGGTTTTTTGCTAGTTTCATTACAGATCTGATGCAAGAGCTTTTGCAAAAAGGAACCCCTGGCAGGAGTAAGTCACCCGACACAAGAGCCTAATGAAACAGGATGACTTTTTCAATGCACCCATCTTCAGCATGGGGGCTTTCAGCAACTTCAGTCCCATATGAACAAGCCTAAAAACATCTACAAAGACCATCTACTGGGGTAGCCTGCAAAGGGGGGAAAAATCAAATAAAAATTAAACCCCTTTAAGTAGAACAGCAACATGAATGAAAATTGTAAGCATTGCTCACACCTTTAATAGAGAAGCTTCATGACGGTTGTAATGAAATATTGTTGCCTCATATTCCAGCCTTGAAAATGCCACCATCGAGCCTTGTTTTTGTTTCCTGCTTACAGGGAGGCACAGACTCAAACTTTTGATGCTGGGGGATTTTTGCTCATCGACTCAAGCCTGGAACATCACTGCAGTCAGGATTCGGTGATAAAAACCTAACTTTCTATACATTTTGTACCATCAGCAGATGGCTTTGTACTCTGATTACAAGCAGCCTGAGCCTCGCTCGCCAGAAACATTAAGGAATGAGTATTTTCGTCAGGGCGAGGACTGCCATGAACACGGAACAGCAACTTCTCCGAGCGCCCCGGCCTCGGCAGCAGCGTTTCCTCAGAGTGGCCTTTGTCCCGAGGACAGCCTGCTCGTTGTTTCGGCCGCCGGGATGAAGCAGCGCTGGGATCCGGAAGCAGCACTGGTATCCGGTNAAAAAGAAAAAAAAAGAAAAACTCCCACACTTCCGCCCAGCTGCCCGCCCCTAGCCGCTCCTGCTGCTGCGGCCGCCTCCTCCCACAGGCTCCCCGCCCGCCCTACTGCCACGGCCACCCCCTCGGCCGCTCTCCGACCCCCTCACGCCTGCCCCAGTCTCTTCCAGCTGCACTCCCAGGAGCCCAAATCCTCCTCGTGCCCCCCACGCTCTTCCTCACAGCTCCCTCAGGCGCCCCGCTCTGCCCTCAGTATCTTCCCCACCACCCACCCCGGCACACCTTGGAGCAGGTAACCCTGCCCCCCCGGCCCACGGCGCGAGCCATTGGTCGGCGAACACGTCAATCAGGCGGAGTCTTCCTGTGACTGGTTAACTCGGCAGGGAAGGGGCCGTGCATGGCGGCCGGGGTTCCCACCCCCAGCCCTGCTCGCGCGTGCGCACGAAGCTAGGGCGCCGCCACGCGGGCTCCCGCCATAGCAACCGCTTCCTCCTCCTGCGGGCACGGCGGCCGTGACGTCGGCAGCGCTTCCGCCCGGCTCGCGCCCTCGCAGCTTCTCTTCCTGCCGCCGGAGCCCGCGCCGCGCCCAGACAGCCGAGGGAGCCGCCACCGCCGCACCGCGTTCCGCCGCCCGCCCGCTGCGCCCTGCCGACGCCATGGTAGGCACCGCGCGCCGCCGGGGGAGTGTTAGGCTTCTCCGTCTCCCGCCTCCGCTGTCATCCCTGGGGGAAAAAGGGGGGAGGGGGGCGGCGGGACCGCCCGCCGTATTCCGGCCGCTCCTCTGGCTGGCAGTATCCTTCTCCCTTCCCTTTCTCCCGGTCGTTCCCGTTCGCCTTTGAACTTGACGCGGTGGATCCGTTCTCTTCCCTTCCCCCCCGCCCCCATCCCGCCATGAGGCGACGGAAGGTTACTCCCACCCCGCTTTGAAGCGATGGAACTGTCCTCCCTCTTTTTCCTCACCCCCGCTGTAAGGTAATGGTACGCTCCGCGTCGCACACAGGCGCTGGGGGTGGGCGCGTCAATTCGACCCTGGGGGGGGAGACGGGGAGAATGGGTGGTAAGGAGTGAGGGCGCGGCGGGAAAAGGCCGTAGGTGGGGGGACTGTGCGCTGCATATCCCCGCGCCGCAGGGCGTGGCCGGGAGGGGACGGGGAGGCGGTGCCCACGCCGCTCCCCACGAGGGGCTGAGTGGGAGGGGGTCGCAGCCTCGCAGGAAGGCACCGGGTGGTGTTGGGGGGAGGCCGCCCTTACCCCGAGGCCGGGGACTGCCCTGATCGGGAGGAAGCGCGGCCGCCGCCTCGGTCCCGGCGGGAGCCATCTTCCCACGGCCGAGGGGTTTGGGCCTTCCTAGAAACCGGTGGCGGCTCCGGGGGCAGCCGGGGCCAGCACGGGCCGGCCCAGACTCCCCTCCACCAGGCCCGGCCGCGGCCCGCAGCGCTGGTGGTGGACAAAAGGGGGAAGCGAAACCCGCGGAGGGGAATCGCTGATCGTAAAAAACAAGGTGTCGCAGCGGCCGCTCGAGGAAGCTGAAATTTTGAGGTAGTTGCTGCAAGGATTTGGGTTTTTTTTTCCTATTTTACTTCTCCGTACAGTGCTGGAAACATTTCTCTGAGGCATAACACTGGAAGCAAAGAGACAAGTATTTTTTATATCCGCATTGACTTGCTTGTGTTTCCTGGCTTTCAAAAAAAAAAAATGTGTCAGGACTCTCCTTGCATAAATGGGGCAGAATAGACCAAACCAGTGTTCGATTTCATGGTGGGTCATTCTGTTTGCTTTGCCCGTGCTCAAAGTTTGCATCCCTGTTTAACTCGGGAGATGGAGGTTGGCAAATTTGCCTCAGTTATTAGCTCGTGTAGTTTTAAGTGCTCCCCTGTTTTTGCTTGAGTCATGCACAAGCTCTTGTCCAGCAACACACGCTTGCCTGGGTTATTTACTTGTATTAAAGGTGTTAAATACCGGGGCCTTCCCTTGGTATTTACCAGTAGTTCATTGAACATGTGGTATATCCAGGAAATTAATTTTTCGTCCATAGGGCTGGCAGACAGGATGTACTACTAATGTCCTTGCTTTCTCTAACACCCAAGCTGGACTGCAGCGTGGAGCAGAGCTGATGGCAGTTGCAGATAAAGCTGCTAAAAAGTCTGATGAGACTCGCAGCTCTTGTTTAAAAGAGGCTTGTCTCAACAAGCCAGCTACCACCTCTGCAGTATGCAAACCTAGTTAAGTGTGACTACTCAGTGTGTCAGGCTTTATCTTGCTTCAGAACGAGGGAATTCCCAAGTCAGTCAAAACTACTACTTTTCATAATGAACTCCTTTTTTGCAACAGGCTTTAGATTGACTTTTTTGAGAGGCTGCAAATGAACTTGGTTTTGTGCAGTGGAGGCCTTCTGGCAAAGTATGCTACTGCCAGCAGGAGGGCATCCTTTGGTGTCAAAAGAGCTTGGATTTTCGGCTTTTGTGTCTTGCCACAATGTTCAGTTTTCTTTGCTACTGGATTAAATGAGTCCAAGGTTTTTGGAGGACCGTGCAAATTATGTTTCTTGGTTGTTAGTCAGTGTTGTTCCCAGATCTGTGTAATTAAAAGGTACATATGCCTCATATACAAGATAACAGCCTCATGACAATTGATGCTGTTGGTGTCTGGCATGTTCCTACTAGCCTTGTCAGAATCACTATCAAGAGGTTCCTGCTGGGTGCAAGGGCTGACCTAAGCAATCCCATGTGAGAGAGCCTGAATACAGTCAGGACTTGCTTGTGAAGTTGTTCTTGGCTTTTTCCTCACCTGGTTGTTCAGTATTCACAGCAATCTCCTTGGGAGAGAAAGATCCCTCAGTAACAAGTATCAGGGATGCCCAGAGCTGGCCTTCAAAGCCTGGTTTTGAGGGTGACATTTAACCTTTAGGTTGCTGTAGGTGCCTGGAGGGCCACAGGAAAATTCTTATAGTCATTTAGGTTCATAATAGCTGATTTGTGTGATGAATGTGTTTCTCAGAAGCTTTGATTTTCTGCAAGAGTCCTGTTACACACCAGCTTCCATCTGCATTACCTAAAAAACTTACCTTTCAAGACAGGAATGGGTGCTGCTCAAAGCTTCTGCCCTGCTACTACTGGCCATTGCAGTTTCTGTTTTTCAGTACTGTTGCTGGGATTGCCTTTTGCGGGTATTGCTTGTTCTGCCTACCTCAGAAATGAAATCAGGAGTGAACTTCTTGGTGGCTCAGAGAAGGAGATAATTTTCTCTTTGGCTAAAAACTGAAGAAATAATCTTCAGGAATTCAAAGGATANTGGGGGGGGGGGGGCGCGTGGAATAAAATCTGAGTAGAGTTTCAATTTCTTCCACCACACCTTCCCGCTGCCAAAAGAGACCAAATAATGCAAAACAAAAACTTGAGTCTAGCTGGCAAGATCTGTCTGTAAGTGATATGCAGATGACTCTCTACTTTTTTGCTGGTTTATGGTGTGCAAATAATGGCCTCTTATACAACAGCAGTAAAAGGCTGTTAGTTCTGTTTCTGGCTTCAGATCTGAGTTGAAGCCTTGGCCTTTCAGATGTACGGGCTGTCCCCTGGAAATGGAGGTGTCTCTCTGTCCAGCTATAGGTAAGCAGAGAATGTGGGCTTTTCCGGATTCCTGAAGTCACTGGTGTTCCCACGCTGTTGCTGGTCTCCGGGATGAAGTTAAAGTAGCTGCTCTTTGCATTTCCTCCTTGCATTGCTGCCTTTCCTGCTCAGTAAAGTGGGGCTGTTAATATCAGATGTATTTTCTTGAGTGCTCAAATAACAGATTAAAAGCCAAGCAGTCTTTTATGGTTTTGACCCCCTACATTTTCAGGTGGCGTGTTGGCCTTGGGTGACACCTTTCTAGAAGCCTGATTTGGCAAAACTTTCTTTCAGCCAGGCTGTTACCTTCCCTTTCTGCTAAGTCTTTCACAACTACCTTGACTTAGTTTTCCCCTCAAGTTGCTGGTGATGGCCCAGGACATGCCATTGTGTGCAAGGGGCAGCTCTGTCCCTGTAGGGTGCTGTCCTGGACCAATCAGGTGGAAATAGGTTTAATTGAAAAAGTATTTATTGCAGAGGTGTACTATGACACATTAGTGAGTCAGAGGAAAATGCCACATGGCTCCACAGGCAGCTCTGGCAGTGGCAGTGAATTTTGGAGGTAGATAGGAAGGAGGGTAAGCCAGGCACGGGGAAAACAGGGTTTGCTGATGAAACTAAGAACCAAGTACATGCCAATAATGTGACCAGCAAACATGGGAGCACAGTTTTCTCAAATCTGCCCTTGCAATTAAACAAGGCATGCTTTAATACATTATCAGTGTCCGATTCTGGAAAAAACTGATTATGCTTTTCCAAGAAGCAGAAGTTTCCACTTCAGTAGCTGTGGATCGTTCACCCTGGTGTGTACAATGTGTGTGCGTGGTTCCCAGACAAAACAAGTCAAGAACTGTGTCTTGGAATGTCTCTGGAGATAATGCATGCTCAGGCACCACTGTGGACAGTTCTTGGGCTCTAATCACAGGAGGGAAGACCAACAGTCTGAAATTCTCGAGACTTAAACCCAAATTTAGTCCTTCAAACTTGTCTTGAGGCAAACTCTGTCATTAGTTTAAGGTCTTTTTAGATATCTTACAGTTGAGGAAAACAAAGATTCTTCTTAGGTAAAATATTTTAAGTATTCAAGAAAAATACTGGAGCTCACAGCACTTCCTAGCAAAAGAGAAGTTGAATTTCATGGTGTCAAAGTTGTGTTTTAGTGCCAGCTTGCTACAAATCCAGTTTATCAGGTGTCTGGCATGTCTCTCACTCCCAAAATAGCTTTTCTGTATATGGGGATTTCATTGAGAAACCTTTGGATTATTCTTCAGTCTTCCCCAATTTAGATTAAATTTCAGTTTGGCTACTTGGCAATGCAGGCAAAATGTTGGGAGCTCTTAGTGGAGGCAGCTGGGTCCAGTTTCTGCAGTTGGAAGCCTGCTGGACAGAAGGCTTCCTCTTTGGGCTGCCCAGTAGAGGGAGGGCATTGTGCTCTCCCAAGACTTCTGCAGAGCTTTGCACTTCAAGCAGGAGCGAGGCTCTATGAACAAGAGCCACTGTGTTCTGCAGTGCCTGCTGACAAGGCACACAATGCAGTCCCTGCCTCAGGTGCCTGCAGCAGGCTCTGTGAGATCTGTGGGGATACTGCCATAAGTTCCATAGGATAATGTGCGAGTGGCTCAGCCCCCAGCATGTGCTGTGTCTGCAGCAGTTGCATGAAGGTGCTGGGGGACAACTCAGTTGTGCTGATTCCCTCAGAGAAACTCATTCTGTCTCTTCTTTCTTGAATGTCTCCCTGAATGTGCTGTCCTGGCATCATTTTCACATCTGGGAATTAGGTGGCTTGCCTGCTTGCTCCTGCCTTGTTGCAGTTAAGGGTCTACAGTCAAATGTTACCAGCTGGCTGATGGTCATGGATCCCACAAGTGCTTGCAGTATGTGCTGCTCACTGAAGCAACCTCCCATGTGCCAGCCCGGAGCTGAATAACTGCTTCCATCCTGGAAGAGGAACAGGACCAGGCTGGCTGCTGGAGCTCTACAGCGTTCAAGCCACAATGCACAAAATAATAACCAATGTGCTGTATTGAATCCTCTGAGCAGAGCCATATCTGGCCAAAGAGGGAAAATCCAGACTAACAAGTGTTTACTCTGTCATTACTGGGGGGGTGGAGGCTTCTCACCAGCTCTTCTTCTGGACAAGGCAGTAGAGATGAGAACATGTATTTAGAGTCTGGAATTTCTCCTTGTTCCAGTGCTCTTAGCAGTCATCCCGTTGCTATTCTACACAGAGTGGTTGCAACTACCTTAAAACAAAAGCTGCCTGGGGTTTGAGTTTTTTCCTTTTAAAGTATGTTTGTGAAGTCATTTGTGGCCGGTAGAGGCCCAGGGTTGAAGAGGGAGCCCTACAGTTATGACAGTAGATCCTCTTTTCAGAGGGAATTGGTTTGTTGCACTGTCTCATCTCAGCCCCTACTGTAACACAGCTATAGGGTGTTCTCAGATGGAACAAATCTGCATTGTTCCTGGCAACACAATGGCTGCTAATGTCAGCTTGTGTGATGAATCCAGGGGTTGTACAGCAACTGTGAAAAGGATTAGCACCAGCTACTAGCAGTCTTCTGCTCTGGAAAGCTAAAAAATCCAGTTGTCACTATTGTCCCTTTGCTTCTTGTCAGTCCCAGTTATCAGCTGAAGTTTTACAGTGGATTTTAAGTTTCCAGACTAAATAGTTTCAACATTTTTGGAATCTGAACTGACTTGCCAGTAACACTTAGATTCTTTTTAAAGAAACAGCTTGTCTCCTGACCTGGAGACATGTTTCTGGTTGTGTAGTAGCACAAGCAAATGCACATGACTGCACAGTTTGATCAACCTGCAAGTCTATTGCTCCTGCTTCTGGCTCTTAAGCTGAGCATTAACCTCTGCTTTCCAAGCTAACATGACTTGGTGCAAGGGAATTATTTGTTGTAGTGTTCGAGCAAACCTCAAGAATTGACAAAGGTAGGGGCAGGTGACATGAACTGCTTTTCCATGATAAATAGCCTAATTTCCATGCCAATTCAGACTTTCTGTGCATTTCTAAGAATCTTGAGGGGGTTTGTGACTAAAACCTGAGTCTTGCTAGCTACTGAAGTACCATTAGTTAGAAAATAAACCTCGGAAAAGGGTTGTCTTGAATTCAGTGTGGATTTGTCCTTAGTGAATGATAAAATAGCTGTAGTTGCTGCGCTGTTTGCTTTATTAGGTTAACTTTGTGTTATTTAGAGTCCTTCCCAAAGAGACTCTTGCCCACACCCAACACAGGGACAGGAGGAGAAAGACCTTTATTCCTTATTAGCTCTCAGTCATACTCTGACAAAGTGCAGTGTCTCCGTATCGAGGAGGTGACACAGGAATGAGTCATTTTGAGTACATGTTGCACTGTTGCTTGAATTTATCCTTAAAAAGGCTTTCTCCATGTACTTTCCTCACCTTATTGGTGATATGCAGAAGGATGGCTGCCTGCCACATAGCTGAGGCACTGTGACTGAATTGCTCTTCTTCTGTCCCAAAGTAAGTGCAAGCAGTTCTGCACAGATTACCACTTACAAACTGACCATGCATTGTAAATTTTGAGGGAGTTCCTCTTGTATTTAGGTAAAGCCTGAAAAAGCACTGTTCTCCACCCTAAAGAAAAGCTGTCTCAGGTTGCTGATGTATGAGATTGCCCTGGTTTTCTTCGACCAGCACTCAGGAGCTTTAGATACCAAACCCCATGGTAGTAGCTGTGCCACCTCTCCTCACTGTGTTAGCAGTGCTATGCCAGCCACCCAGAGTTACAGGAGGAGGGATGTTGGTAGAAAGAACAGAATCTGAGCTCCTCTGTGGTAGGCACTGGTCAAAGCTTTAAAAATCCCCACATATTGAAGTAGGTGTCCTCTCCATAATGAACTCTCAAGGACAGCCTGAGCACTGAGCAGTTCCCGTGCACCTCTGTCCCTCTGGTTTTGCAGTTGCTGTTTCTTCAAAATGCAAAAGAAATGTCTTGAGCTCACATTTTAGGGCTGAAGATAAGTTAGAAAAAAAAGAACAGCCTTTAACCTTTTTCACTTGTGTATCTCACCTGCTGCTGTACCCGAATGTTGGTATTGCTGACTGTGCTCGTAGCAGTGATGTGTCATGGTTTACACAGAGGGAGGAAGGCAGTTTTCCTTCTGATAGATGGATATGTGTAATGGCATTTGAATTTGGAAGACGAAAAAACAGTGAGGGAGGAAGCGGGATTCTAAAGGAATCTCATTTTTTATACTGTATGTAGCATTTTGAACAGATAGAGGTGTTCAGTACTGGACAGGCTTCAATTTGGTCTTTACTGCTCTGGCCATGATGTTCTTCCAGCAGTGCCTGCTGGCTTTCCACATTCGCAGTACTCACTCTTGCACAGCTGCTTTTAAGCTCTCCAACTTGATGCAGTCTGAGAACAAAATTCAGATGTAAATGCTTCTACTTCCCACTTTTTTTTTTCTGTCTCATTCCCAGAAAAGCATCAGACTGAAAATGCAGTTCAGCCTTTTGTCATTCTTGCTAGGTCTTGTCCTCTTTATTCTGTGCAGATGCCTTTAACATCAGATTGATAATGCAGCATGTGCACCTCTTTTTCCAAGTTACACAGGAGTGTACAATACCACTCACTACAATTTCCCAGCTGACTCCGAGGTGGGGGAGGCATGGTGAGAAGGGTAGAGGTTGCTTTAAAAGCAGGTGCAGGTGGAGTAGGTGCTGAGAAGTAGAGACTTTAACTTAAGACTTGCATGTTTTCTGTTTGAAATACTGAATTCAGAGCAACTTCCCAGAGTTGGTTTGTTCAGCTAGGAACTATAACTGCAATTCCAGTACCCCACTACATTTCCCTTAATCTCTAAGTCCATGTGACAGGTATGGAATTTGGCCAGTTTTACCTCTTTTCCTAAAGCAGCTAGCAAGCATGCTGGAAATGGCTGGGAAACTTTGAACAGAAGATCCTTGTGGGCTTGTCCAGCCAGCCTGAAACAGGGAAGAAAATTAAAGCTGCTGTAATGCCAGAGGATCTGCCACAACTGAATCTCAGAGAACAAGGGGTTGGCATGCCTGTAAAACTCCCCCAAAACACTGTGTAAGTGGGATTGTGCCTTCTTTGGAATGGTTTTGGTTTGGCAGCCGGCTGTGGGCAGCAGCGAGACTCCAGATTCTTTACTTGGCTTTGGAAAAGAGGGTCTGCAGCCTTTTCTGACAAGACTCGCATGCCACAAGTGACTATTGCAAGAGTCTGTTGTCTTCTAGCTTTGCATTTAAGGCAGTACCATAATGTAGTTGGGAAGATTAGGGGTGGAAGGCCTGAAGATATTTGCTGTGGTCTTTGCAGGCCTCCGGAGTACAAGTGGCTGATGAGGTGTGCCGTATCTTCTATGACATGAAAGTGCGGAAGTGCTCCACGCCGGAGGAAGTCAAGAAGAGGAAGAAGGCTGTCATCTTCTGCCTCAGTCCAGACAAAAAGTGCATTATTGTGGAGGAAGGCAAAGAGATTCTGGTGGGAGATGTTGGAGTGACAGTCACCGACCCTTTCAAGCACTTTGTGCAGATGCTTCCGGAGAAGGATTGCCGCTATGCCTTGTATGATGCAAGCTTTGAGACCAAGGAATCCAAAAAAGAAGAGCTGATGTTTTTCTTGTGGTAAGCCACCTTCCCAGCTCTCTCATTCCTAACATATAATCCAGGCTCTGTGGGTGAGGTCTTTGAGTGTTTGTATTGCCCAGGCTGGGAAAATGGCAGGCTTAAAGTGAGCTGGGCAGCCTGATGCCTGTATTCTGGAGCCATGAGATGTTTTGCTTGTCCATGGTGGATAGAATACTGCTTCTGTCTGGGCTAGATAATCAGTGTCACTAATTTCACTATTTGTGGTGTCTCCCACTAGGGCACCAGAGCAAGCACCTCTCAAAAGTAAGATGATCTACGCAAGCTCCAAGGATGCAATCAAAAAGAAGTTTCAAGGTATGTAATGCAGTTAATGCTCCTAACTTTGCTGTGTCCCTGGAGTACACAGCAAGGCTTAATTAGTTAAGAATTTGGGGCTTTTTTTGTTGTTGTTTTTTTGAGATACTAGTGAGAAGCGAAGTGTCATGTGACAGATCTATAAGTGAGCTCTGGCTCAAATTTACATTATCTGACAAAATTGCAGAGGCGCTAGGACAGTGCTCAGGACAAGAGCAGGTTTTGCAATGTGTCATGAACCGTATGGAGCAGCACATCTGCACCATACAGGCTAGAAACCATTAGATTCATAACACAATGCTGGATTTTGTGCAGAGCTGCCTCAGTGGCAGAGCACTTTCATCCCTGTGTCTATTAAAATGCAGTCTCATAAACTTATAGTGCTGTAGTAAGTCAGTCTGGCTGATAGCCAGGTAGCGCTCTTCAGCTCCTCAGCCTGCACTGGGCCAAAGTCTTGCAGTGTGCAAGACTGACAGGATCATTGTGCAGCAGTGCCAGCCTTCACAGGATGGCTTGCCCAGGGACTGGAACTGCCATGGGAGAATGTTGTGTGCTGCACATGTGAAGTTGAGAAAAAGAAATCACAAGGAAATCCTGCTTTTCACCATATAAGGCAGACATGGATTGGGCTCTCCAGCCTTAAAAAGGAAAAGAAAGCGCTGTTGATTGCGTAGCCCAGCTCTCACTCTCTGCCTCTCAGGTTTGCAGTGTGATGCTTTCAGCCACCTCTGCAGAGCCAGCAGGAGCTGAGTGATCCTTCTCTGTGTGCTTGCCTGGAGCTTCCTCCCCTGCTGTATCCAGGGCAGCACAAGAAGTGAGGGATTCACTCTAAGAGCCTGCCATGAAAGGCCAACAATCTAAGCTAGTGACAAATTTCTCCCTACATGTCCCTTCAGTGACATTTGGTGTGCAGCCAGATGTCTCCTGGGATGTGTCAGGGAAAAACGGTCAAATTCCCTAAGCTGAGGCAGGACTTGTCTGCTTGAGTGACTGGATTGCTTCTCCTGATATTACTACCAGGTATGCTTTTTTGATTGCTTACCAGCATGTTGAAATACTGCATTATTGAGTGTTTTGCCTCTTTTTTTAGGCATAAAGCATGAATGCCAAGCAAATGGGCCAGAGGACCTGAACCGAGCTTGCATTGCTGAGAAGCTAGGAGGCTCCCTAGTCGTAGCTTTTGAAGGAAGTCCCGTGTAGATGTCATACAGTGCCACAACTCTACAAGCATTCCATGTTTTAATAGATCAGTTATATAAAGCAAACATTCTAGGCAAGGGTTTCACTAACGGTAGGGAAGCTGTCTTGTAGAATAAAGTAGATTTTGGAGATGTAGCTTGTATGTACAAATGACCCTAAATAAATGAAATTAAGGATTTATCTTGGTGTATTAATATTTGCATTGGTTGTCCAGCCCAGTACTGTCCCCAGTGGATTAACACTAAAGGTCTCCAAAAATTTGAGCAGTATATCATGAAAGGTGGAGAGGTGAGAACAATCTGGTTCCTGTTCTTGGTTTTGTAAATACTAACGAGCAAAATTCAAAAACTTTTCTCCTGTAACCATTCAAGACAAAACTTAAAACCTGTAGTTTAACTTCAGCTAAAGCAACCTGTTAGCACCAAAAATGGGTTAAATTCTTAGCGCTTGCAGTTGCAGAGCTGTACTAAAAAAGCCTAATTATGAAGCTAGACAGAAAACAGACACACTTTTTCTGGAGAAATAGTCCTAATCCACTCTCCTGTAAGCTCACGGTGCAGTAATAATATTTAAAGGTTCACTTGTTCCGTAGTTTCAATTTTCTTGTTATGAAGTGTCTTGAGATCTCTTTTCTCCTGAGTAATTCTATAGAAATTGCTTTTTCTGTAGACATAGTTTAATTTAGAACTACCTTTCTCTAATACATACTTACTAATGGATCAGGTGCTTCTGAGGCTTTTATAAACGCAGATTCTTATATCAGAGCTCTCCAGTTATGGGTAGTAAAATGAAAAGGAACCACAATTTAAAAAATGATATTTTCAGCCCCAGTGTTTGGTCTCTTGGTCCATTTGTCCATAATTACTATTGATTTAACTTAGTAGAACCAATCAGCCTGACTAATATGGCTTGATCTGGGCTTTTTGTCTGGTAGCTTCTTTAATTCTGTAGAAATGCATGGAAATATCACCTACTAGAAAGTTTGACCTGAAATGCCTTTTGTATGGGGGGTAGAGAACATTCCTGTGCCAGCTACAGAGATCTTAAAAGCTTCCATGTTTCATTAGTGGTTGATTAAAGCTGTTTCCTTTGTGTAACGTGTACATGGGAGTTGCATAGAGTTTTCTTGTATGTCTGTAGAGAAAAAGAAAAAAAAAACAAACCAAAACCCTTAGCCTCCAGTGCATTACTGTGATATGTTCTGTGCGTGCCAAATTGGAACAGCCTAAATAAATGGGCTTTCACTCCCCTTGGTCAGTGACTGATTGCTCTCCAGCCTCGGGATCAGCCTTCCTGCAGTGGGGCTGGCACTGCTGGATCTGGGTAAGCACTAAGGGAGCTGCTGTGCCTTCTGCAGCAACTGCCCTGCCCTGCTTGTGGGAGCAGGAATGGGGGGAAACGGGCTGGAAGAGCTGCTGAAGCTGGAGGGATCTGGGGGGAAAGCAGGTTTGTGTCTGCAGTGTGCTACCTTCTTTGGTTCTGCATCCCCCTGCGTGCTGCAGGCTCCAGCTCCCAAACAGCACCTGTCTGCTTTTAAGGCTTTGATCCCAAATTCCTGCTGGCTGGGGGCCATCCTGGGAGCCATCTCCCTGTTTGCAGTCTGAGCAGCAGGAGCCCAGCTATGTGTTGGTTGTTCTGTACTGATTTCCCTGTGAGAACTGAGGGAGCTTCCTCTGGCCTGGCCCATGGAGCCCGGGCAGTCACAGAATGGCCATTTCTTCCTGAGCTGTTCACAGCTGTGCAGGGGCAGAAAGCTTCAGTGTCCCTTCAACTCTTGGAAGAGCAGTGCCAGCACTGTGCTGCTATTTCTGGGGACCAGGGCTAATGGACCATTACCTAACTCAGCACGTGCCCTCTCTGGCCAGGCTGTGTGGTTAAAACCCTTCATTAAAGACAGGCATTGACTGATTGCTCTGATTTGGCACCCATGTGGGTCACAGGGCTGGGAGCACAAGGTTTTCTGATGCAGAGGGAACCATTGGAGTGCAGCTGCCTGATTCTGAGAAAAGCAAACTGGCCTGGATTCTGCTGGGGCTTCTAGCCTGTCTTTCAGTCAACTAGAAGCTTGCCCAAGTGTGTAATGATCCTCATAAACAGCTCCTCCTCACCCAGGTGTCTGCAGTACTGATCTCTGTCCAAAGTCCAGGGGGAGATAAGGAAACCGGTGTGACACACTGGGAGTGGTGCTGCCTGACAAACAGGCAAACTCCTAGCCAAGATCCAGCTGATAGCTGGTGCCTCCAGGCTGCAGGCAGGTGCCTCCAGGCTGCAGGCATCTCTATCTAGCCCAGGTGCTGCTGTGGTCACTTCTCCCTAGGATTTCCTTCCTTGGTCACAAAATGGAGCAGGAGACACTGCAAAAGAGGAAGGATGTCAGACCTGTAAGGTAGAAGAGCATTTCCCATAATGTGAAAGCCCTTGGATCAGGGACTTGGGTTCAGAGTACCTTAGTCCCAGAACTGAGTGATAAGAGGTGACACTTTGGGCCTTGGCTAGGTGTGGTGCAATAGCTTCAGCGTCTTGATAAGTCTGGCTGCTTTTGGGACCCTTGAAAGAAGTCCTAAAGTGTATTGATCTTTGTGCTCCAGAACTAACAGTAACTCTTAATCCTCAGAGCTATGGTGCTGTGGGCTTGTGCACATTGTGGGGTTTGCTTCCCCTCTCAGGGTTGTTTGTCCTGCTTTTTGAGGGGTTGAAACTCTTACGACCGTTTTTTTTTCTCCCAAATCGCCCAGACCTTCTGAAAAGGCAGAAGGCAAGGAGGGAGAGACAACATGGTGAATGCTTCCTATATCTTGGCTGGTTTCTGGTGGGAGAAACCACTTCCTAACAGGGGTTGCATGAAGCAAAAGTTGAAAGAATTCAGGTGAGGGAGGCAGCTTAGTTACACAACCTCAGCAGGACTTGCCCAGGTAGTGCATTTTGAAGTCCACATGCAGGCAATGTTTTCCCAAAAGCCATTTTTGTCCATTCGGCCTGTGAGAAGATGAGAACAGGAAATGGAGACTGATAATTCAGGCCTAAGTGTAAACAGTAGGCAGTGTAAACGAAATTTACAACAAAGGTTAAATTGAGTGTCTTCAACTGTGCCTTGATAAGCTTAGATACCCAGGCTGAAAGGTAATTCCAGGCATGGCTGAATCAGCAGAAGGATCCAGTGTTCTTATTCCAAGTCTCTCCAGCTGAGCAACTTCTTGATCTTTATCAATAAAGGTAACTGCCTGCAGTGCTGGGGCTGCTGTGAGTCATTGGCTGACAAGCACCAAGCCTGGGTGGCTCTCCTGGAGGAAAGGAGGTGATGCTGGGTGGGCACATGGCAAAATCCCAAAATCCCACCAGCTGTGGGGAGAGCAGGGGCTGGCCAGGCCTCAGCTCCATCTGCCCTTAGGCACGTCATGTCTTCCTCCTGGCCCCTCAGGATGTCCTTCCCCTTCCATCAAGGCCCCAATGGAATTAAAAAATGGCAACAGTACCATTCCTGGTGTAAAAAAAGCCACTAAATTTCCTCAAAAAGAGTTACTTTATTTCAGCTTTGCTTCACAAGGACAGTCCTTCTCTTTCTTCCTAAAACAGCCAGCTTGGTATTGTGTGCCTGAAGTGCATCATGTGCCTGGACGTGCTCTGGGGCAGCCTTTGGAGCCCCAGCCAGAGCCAACCTGCTCTGTGCTGCATTTGGAACACTGACTGCCCTTCCTGCACTGGCTGTTTTGGGGTCTGTTACTGCTTCTGTGGGCAGGCCTGGGTATCTGCTGTCTGTGCACAGGAGCTCACAATAAAGGAAAAGAAGTGTTGCAAAAGCAAAAAACTGCAAAACCAAAGGAACTGTGTCACTTCCGGCACCTGTGGCTGTGGGGCCCTTTCTCCCTGTGGTGAGAGCCACCCTGCCAAGCCCGACAGCTCCCTCCAGCCTGTGGGTTGGGTGGGGGTTTTGTGCAATCCTGATCCAATGCAGGCATTCCCTCACTTTTGGAGAGCTTCAATCCAAGAGGTCAGGCATGCTGGGCTGGGGCAACTGACAGTGCTGACAGGCTGAGGGCACCAGTGGCCCTTGATTCACATGTTCCTCTACGTGTGCCACAAAGTCCAGGAAGATAAACCACAGGCGGCTAATCCTGGCTGTTCGGCAAAGGTCTGCTTCAAGAGTTTGTCCCTCTGGGATAGGGAGAGCAGCCCCGTCTGCCACCTGGGGCTGGGACAGGGAGTGGGGGGACACACAGAAGGGTGCGGGCAGGGGTGGATCTCAGCTCCCCATTTTCTTGGCCCTTTTTCTTACCTGGTCCCAGATGAGTCACACACAGTTCTCCCTCACCCTTCATCATGGCCCCAAAAGCCACAGTGCTGAGGGAGGGACAGGATGTCCCAATCCTGTGGAGTCTCTGGTGTGCAGTACAGGCGTTGGTCACACACTGGCCTTCCCCAGGAACAAAATGGAAGCAGGCCTGCCCCTCATACTCCTTGCAGGCCTTGGCTCTTTGCACAGACTGGAGGGACCGAGAGGCCTTCTCCTCCCCTCTCTCAAAACCTGCTGATACCAGCAGTGGGCTCAGCAGCTTTATTGTGGGGAGACAGGCACCAAGCTGCCACATGGCCTCTGCCATTTCCTAAGAAACCAGTTTGAAAATAAAAAAGAAATGAAAAGAAAAAGAACAATGAAAGAACAACTGAAAAAAAAGGAGGAAGAAAAAAAGTAAAGCAACAAGGGAGAGAGCAGAGGGCTGGAAAGCCTGACAGTAAAGCGAGGGCAACCACCACCACACAGCACCCACAGGGACAGATTACAGGGGAGCACTAAGGTTTAAAGCAAGCAGGAGGAATGGTCCCTGTTCCCGCCATGCCCCTACTGCCATGGCAAAAGTATCAGTCCCTCTGCCAAACCCCACACAGGGAGGCCAGCCCTAGGCCATCAGTGGGAAAACACACTTCTCACACAGTGTGAAGGAATTTTGTCTCTCCATTGCTTGTAGTGGATCAAAACCAGGGGATGGCTTCTGTGACATGGCCAGCAAAGGAGGAATAAGGAATATGCTCCTGGCCAGAGCAGAGTCCTTCTCCAGCAACCCCAAAGCCCTAGCTGGCTTGCAAATTTAAAAAATCCAACCCAAACAAACAAGCCTTCAAGAAAAATAATGCAAGGATAAGCTCTCTTCACTACATCATTTTAATTGCATTAACACCCAGAAATACACGTGCCAAGAGCCACCCATCCAAGACAGCATCGTTCCTTGGTGGGTCTTACTTTCACACTCCTTTCACTCAAAAAAAGAAAGAAAAAAAAGAAAAAAATTATAATTATAATTGCACTGGTTGATGTACAAACACAGTCTTCCCTTTTCACACATTGGTGGGTTCTGCTGGAACAGGAGGGTGAAGCCCCAGCATGTGCCCAGCATGGCCACAGCAGCTTCTCAGGATACGAAGAGTTGTACAAAACAGTATGAAGATTTTCTTACAAACTGCAGTGTTTACTGGTTGGTTTTTTGGTTGTTTTTTTTCTTTTTTTTTTTTCATGTTTTCTTTTAAGTTTCAAAACTATGTTTTGGGTCACTAATGGCTTGTATCTTTTATCTACAGTAAATTTAGCATAAATTTTTATTTTTAGGAATGCGTAAGGCATTTTGGTACGTTAACTGTAAGGTCCAGGGTGAAGACTCATCAAACTGAAGTCCCTTCCTTTGAACTGTCCTCTTTCCCCTGGAGAATGAAAAAAGAAGTGGGTTACTCAGCTAGGCCTCACCCTTATTCTCATGGCAGCTCAAGGCCCAAAGCATTTCACAGATGGGCCAGGTCCTGCCTGTGGGGCAGGGAGGACCTTGACCACCATCCCATGTGGTCTCAGGGTTTCCTAAAAGCCACCCAAATGGTTCCTGACAGCAAGGACCACATTACCTCCACTATTAAGACCCTGCCTGCCACACACTGCCCCAGGGTCTCCACCAGCCTCAAGGGGAGGGACATGGCCACCACCAGTACCGTTTCCTGAAGCTGTTCTTTCAACTTCACCATTTCTCTCTCTTTTGCCGGTTGGTCCTGGGTAACCTTCAGTAGCTCCTGTAGTTTGGTTGCTACCTAGCCTAGGTCCTTTGTTAATTTCTTTTTCAAGTATTTCCTACATGGCAGTCAAAAGAAGGCACCTGCCTGAGCCTCCCTTTGCCACCTGGTGACCTTCTGCCCTTCAAAACACCTCAGGCCACCTCAGGTCTGCATCAAGCTGTCTCTAACCACAGGCCAGGGGAACACTCAGTTCGCACCTCAACAGGGACAACAACCACCCCCCAAAGCTCTCTCTGGCTCCCTGGAGATGCCATGGGCTAGGACTGGATGGCTTCCCAGTGTATGAAAAGCCCAGCCTGTGAATGTTTGCTCAGGACATCACACTGATCTCGGCCTGCAGGGATGCAGTGGCTGTGGCCCTGCTGTCCTTTAGCCATGGTGGAACTCTCAGCCCTCTCCTGCAGGGTAACCATAGGTCTTGCTCCCCAATCCTCAGAAATTATAAATCATGACTGTAATCTTGCTCAGATGTGACTTTTGCTGTCATGGCACAGCCAACTCACCTTGAGATGCTGGCCCTCCTCCTTGTCTGAAGCTGCTGCATGTTCAGCCAGTCTCAGCTTTTCCAGCTCTGCCTGCAAGCTGCGTGCTAAGCTCTGGGCCTGGAAAGGGACACACTTAGTAAGCACAGAAGCCAACGGTGCTGGCATCTCCCCCACATCCTGCTCCAGCAATCCCTGAGTGCCCACTGGGTGTGTCCTGCTGAAGAGCTGGGTGGTAGAGACACATTGCTTGTACTGATCCAGCATCCACCATTGAGATGGCATTTCTCACTTGGAGCAGCAGGAAATCCAGCTAAGGCCTGTAACCCTTTAAAGGAAAAAGCCGGCACAAGACATGGGGGGACTGGGAGAGCTGAATTTGAGGGGCCAGTAATGCCACATGAGTTTAGCACAGCTGCTGTAAGAAGGTCCTTCAGATGTGGGAGGGAACATCTCACAGTGATGTCTGAGGTGTGGATAGTGATGGGGAAAAGCCTTCAAATTAATTAAAAGTAATTCTTGGGCTTTATTAGCAGCCAGGAATCCAGGAAGGCTTTGCAAACCCTGGTATCCTCCTCACCCACACCCACCTCCTCCAGCTCCCGTGCCAGCTTTTGCCGCAGCATTTGCTCCTTCTCTGCCAGCATTTCGTTCTGCTCCAGCTGGGTTTTCAACTATGTTGAAAAGACGGGAAAACACCCAAAAATAAAATTTTAATAAGACTCAAGAAATGAGCTAGCAGGGACATCATCAAGAGAACTGGGCTGGACAGGAGAAATAAAAAGATTTCCCCATGGCACCAAAGGGCAATAGGTACCAGCATCCCCCCTCTGCTGGGAGCTTGCTGATGGTGAGCCTGGGGCCTGGCTTAGCACTGCCCAATTTTGCTTGCTCCTCAGGCAGCTCCAGCTGGGATGTGGGATGAGAGGCATCCCATAGAGAAAGATGTGCCTGGCAAGACCCCGTGACTGGGAGAAGGCTCCACAGTTAACAGGATTAAAGGAGAAAGACAGAGCACTGCCACTGGTGAGAGGTGTCAGCCTGGAAGGGAACAGCTGCTGCTAACGCCCTCAGCTCAGCTCCAGCAAGATTTATGAAGCCTCTGTAATCCTAATTCTCCCTGGCTGGGAAGAGATCCCAGCACAGCTTTGTTAGGGTGTTGTCCCCTTCCTCTGAGGAGACTCTGAACCCCAAAGGGTACTGTCTCATGGCAGTGCTGGCTCAAGGACTCACAGCATGTCCTGCCTGCATCTCCCAAAGCTTGCCAGCCTGATGCCAGGACAGAGGTCTCCCAAGGGGAACAGCCTGGTGAAAGCCGACGGCTACATTCCCTATGGAAATAGCATACATGGTTAATGGGGGGGCGGTGCTGGGCTGGCTCCCCCCAAACACAGGATGGGACACAACACAGCTGTGACAGCCCTGAGCAGAGCTGTGTGCAGTTCTCCATGTGGTGAGAGATGGTAACACAGGACATGTGACATGGCTACAGGTCAGAGCCTCCCCAGGAGTGGTCTCACCACCCCAACCTCGAGGGGTGCAGGCTCACTTGGCTCAGCTTGTGACCCCACTTCTTCTCCCTCCTGTACATGGCTCTTCACCTCACTCAGCTGCTGCCTGAGCTGAGGGATGAGCAGCAAGCCTGGCTCAGTGACATATCCCTGTGCTGCAGCCTTCATACAACCCACAGGGGCCTACAGATAAAGCCTGCCAGCTTTTTGGCTTGCACATGAGCTGGAATGCTTGGAAAACCAAGTTTTCAAACCTCAGTTTCTTCCAGAGCAGGACAGTGGTATCTCACCTGGGCAGCTGGAGGCTTAACAGTTCCCAGGGGTGCAGTGCAAATGCTTCTACCTCATCCTGCTCAGAGATGGATGGATGGATGGATGGATGGACACACAAACCCCTGCCCCAGGGTGGTAGTGTGGTAACAAGTGTCCAGTGGTGGGGCAGCTGGGTTTTTCTGCTACACACCAGCTTGAGCAAGCGTTGCTGCTCTCCCTTCCTTCCCACCCCCATCACAGGAAGAAAGACAGGCAAACAAAAATATCCTCCTGGGTCCCAGTAATCGCCTCTGAATGTGTGGTCCCCAGCAGCATCAGGTTTGCCCATGCAATGGCTGTGCCTTCCTGATGTCCCTCAACCACAAGGAAGGGTGCTGGCCCCACAGCTGCTCTGCAAACCAATCCCAAGGACCCAGCAGGGCATCTCCCAGGGTCCCTCCTTACCAGGGCCAGCTCCTTGCTCTGCTTCTGCGTTTCAGTCTTTGCTGCCTCCAGCTGCTCCTGGGACTCTGACAAGAGCTGCCTCAACTGCCAAGGAGGAAAAGAAAGGGAAAAAAAAACCAACTCCTTTTATGCACTTGGTTTTATACTCTTTGGCCCAAGGAAGCTTTTTTATCATGCAACATCTTCCCAAAGAGATCATGGTGTCATTACATGCTGACCTGCCTGCTGATGCCTGCTCAAGCAGAGACAGCCATGGGACAGGTCTGTCTCACCCAAGCCATAGAAACCACACAGGCCACCCAGGACCTGCAGACACCACCTCCATAGAGATCTCCCTGACCCATTACCTTGCTCATGACTCTTGGCTTTAGGAGTCTAAAACCCACACTGGAGCAACCATCTCCATCTGCATGCTCCTCCTTTGCAAAGCTGTGGATCCCTGGGGCACTTCCCAGATGCCCAGGGCACTCCTCAAATCCTCAAAACCTGCATGGGCGGGCAGGATTAGAAGAAGGTGAAGAAGGCAACAGCCTCCACACTCACAGCTCCAACTTCTTTTGTGTAGTTCTGGCGCTCAGAGCTGGCTGTCTCCAAGTGATTTTCCAGTTGTGCTTCCAGAAGAGAGGTGTATTCCTTTAGCTGCATTAAAAGAGAGGAAAGCAGGAGGGGGTGGGTTGATTGAGGTCCAACATCCCAAACATCCTATGGTTAAAGGCTTCCCCAAGCCAAGTCAGGAGATGGCCAACCCAAGCACAGCATGTGCCTCTCTGGCACCCGTGCAGAGACCTCCCTTCCCCAAAACACCTCACCTGATCTGTGCTTTGCAGATCTGCTTTCAACTTCTCCACCATGCCTTCCAGGGATTTCAGCTGCAGGTGTGACTGAAGCAGAAAGGATCAGAGAAGGACACTGAGTACCTCTGGCTCAATCAAAAACTGGCTGCTGTTTGACTCCCACCTTTTTCACTTCATCCTGTACCCATCCAAGGAGAGCTCCAGAGAGGAGCTCTCCTTCCCAGTGGAAAACAAGTCTAACACACAGAGGCCATAAATGGTGGAGCAAGGCAACAGTTCTTGCCCATAGCGTTTCAGGTGGCTGCAGTCAGGTTTCAACACACGAGAAACTGGCACCAGACTCAGCACAAGCTTCCTGCTGAAAGCACTTTTTGGTTAGGAAGCAGCAATTTTCCAATGAGGTGGCATGGACTTCGTTATTAAGAAAGCGCAAGCTACCAGAAAAAACACTCAAAGCCAAGCTGGTTTTTGAAGACGACTCTACAGATGCTGAAGTTTTTGGAAAGAAGGAATTCACCTCCTCTCCACCAAGAGGCAGGATTGCTCTGGGAGCTGCCCTAGGCACCAGATGTTCTTCCCATCACAAACACCATCATCGGCCACCTCACCTTGTGCAATCCTACACCAGCCCTCAGCAGTGCTGGTGCTGCAGGAGCAAGCAGTGGGCTGAGAAATCAAATATCTCTTGTACAACAGCTTTCCCCACTTCCCTGCAGTCCCAGTTAACTCCAAAACCCCATATGATGGATGGGGAGCAGCCAGACCATGGAATATAGCTCAATCTCAGTTCTGCATTCAAGAGGAAAGATTCTACATGAGGTGGGCTTTTTGTCAGCTGGCTTGGTGACAGGAGGGGTCGATTTGGGGAGAAAAGAAAGTTCCTGTGTCTCGGTGTTCACAAGTGGCAGGAACACTGAGGGCCACCAAACCATTTATAGCAAACAGATCCCCTTCTCCTGGAAGTCCAGTCCCAGGAGCACCAAACCCAGGTGTGTCACCAACACGCACCTTTTGAAGCTCCTCTTCAGACACTGTGAGCTTTGCCTTCCACACCTGCTCCTCCTCCTCCACGCTCTTCTGCAGGTTTCGCAGCATCCCTTCCTGTGGGCAAAACCTCAGCTGAGCCCAAACCTCCTCCAGCCCCCATGAGGCTGAGCAGTGTAAGGACTGGAAGTCTTGGCATACTCAAAGCCTCTCCAAGGATTTGGGCCAAACAACAGGTGACAGAATCAGGTGAGGCTGGGGGCTCCTAATCCCTCTTCTGCCTCAACCACCCTATTCATCAGAGCTCTTGCTGTGCCTCATCCCATCCCTATCAGCAAGGTTTCCAACAATTAGGCTGAAGAGCTCTAGAAACTCGCTTTTATCCTGTTCCTCTGTCTCACTGACAAATACTCTACCACAGGGCAGCCCCCCAACTCACCAAGGGATGCCCACCCTGGGCTCATGGACAGCCTGGGCTGATAGGAGACCTCTCCAGAGGGATTTCCAGAGGGCAGCCAACACAGTGAAAAGGGCAGGAACTTACTGTCTCTGCAAGGATCGTTCTGTACTGCTCACATTCTGCTTGTAAAGTGCTTTGCGCTTCCTCTGCCTCTTTTAATTTAAGAGTCAAATCCTAAAAGGAAGGGGAAGGGAAGGAGAGAGAGATGAGAAGAAGAAACATGTGACCCTCTAGCACACCCTCAACCCCTTCACTTTCCAGACTTCACTTACTGGTGGCTCTGTTGTGATCATGTGCTGCTTTAGCACACCCACAGTCTTCTCCTTAAACTCCTGTAGCCACGTGTCATAATCCTGAGTTTGGGAAAAAAGAGAACAAGAAAGAAGGAGGATGCTTAGACATCTCTCCTTCCCATGTAGAGGAGGCTCTGGGGGGGGTCTGAGGAAGCCTGCCCCACCTGCTGTGAGGACATGGTTACTCCTGGGAGGGTGGAGAGCAGTGTCTGCTTGGTTCGCGTCTGGAGTGAGTCCAGCTGTTGGGCCAGCTCTTCCTGAAATAAGGACAAACTGCAATGGATAAAGGTCTTGGGCACCTGCTGGGCAGGCTGACAACACTGGTCCTGCTTTTCTGTGCCTACAGGGCTGGGGAAATCAGCCAACACAGAAAACTGCTGATGCTGGGAACCACAAAAACATCACTTCCAGTTCAACCATCTCCCTGGTTCCCCAACCATGACCAGTACTAGGGATCCACTGTCCTCAAGATTAAGATTTTGGAGGAGCTTGTAGAAGAGTTGGGCCAGCACTGCTCCTAAGCAGGCAGGCAACCCAGGGCAGGCCTCTCTGGTGGCTTGGGGAAGCTGAATGTTTCCCTTCCAACATCAGGAAAATGCCAGGCTCACCTTTGCTTTTGTAGCAGCAAGCAGTTTTTCCTCACACGCCTTCTCCACTGTGGTCAGCGCTTCCATTGCCTTCCAGTTCTTTTCCCGAAGGTCCTGTGGAGACCACACAGAGAGGGCAATAAGCCACATGCTGTGCCAAGGGCCACAAAGCTGATTGCTGGCACTGCAGGGGATTTCAAAGCCTCTGCTTAGGGAATTGGGTTTGCTCAGGAGTCTTCCATCCCATGCCCACCAGCATTCCTTTCTCCCCAGTGTTTCCAGTGGTTCCACACACCCCATTGCTCTGGCAGTGCCCTGGATGGGGCAGGAGCTCCAGAAGCACACTCAGGATGCCTGCAAGGGACACAGGCCAAGTGCAGGGATGCAAGGTGGCCTCCACACAAATGACACCACCTTGCAGTAGAGGGATAAAGAACAGAGGAGCAGGAAGGTGTGAAGGAGCTTTCTCAGAGACTACCTTGGCCCTACCAGGGTAGGATCTCTCTGGCTTACCAGGTCCTAAACCTTCCAAGAGAACAACGGACAAACATGTCACCTCAGGCAGTCCACCAGCTTCAGCTGCACAGCCTGCCAGGGGTATTCCTGGCAGATGAGCTAATGCCTCCAGGCCTCCATGGGGTGGAAGACCCTCTGGCCACACCCTGGAGCCATCAGCCAGGTGACCACGATGGGTTGTCTGTCACTCACGTACGTTGTTTTTCACCTTCTGTTGTTCCACTGCCTCCCGCAGCTGTGTAGCCTCCCTTTCCAAGGCTGAGAGCTGGTTTGTCTTCTCCTGGAGTCTGGAAGGGCAGGATGCAGGAGTGAGCCTGAGCAGACACCTCCCTCACGGGCAGCAAACTCCCGAGACGGAGACCACAGCCCTTCCTATCCTGGTCTGCTCTGGGATCTACACACAGCAGGAGGAAGAGGGAGGACTAAAAACCACAGCCATGGCAATACTTGAATGGGATCTGGTTTTCTACCCCCTTACCAGCAATAAAAAGCAATCAAGTAACTCGCCAGCAGTACACACACAAAAAGAGGAAGAAGCAACCTAATGCAAAGGCCAGGAATTCCAGCTTGCACAACTAGGATTGCTCCTATCCGTGGCTCATTAGGCTGAGAGAGCCCAAGCTCTGCATTTTGAAAGTATCATCCCACTATCTTGAGTAACCGTAAATCAGGGCTGCCAACTAGACAGCAGAAAGCTGCAGATTCCCTCCACACCCTCCGATCCCCCATCTGCCCTGAACAGACCCTCAGTTTGAGCAAACCAAGGTTCAGGTCCTTAAGAAGAACTACACAAGTCTCTTGGGGTCTCAGAATAGCTCAATGGCTGCCCTCCTTTAGAGGGATGCTGGATGCTTGCTGTCAATGAGAAATCTTCCCCCCATGCAGAGCCTGGAGGTGCCCAGCACGTGGACATGGAACAACAGGCAGGACTCATGACACAGGAAACTCCAGTTAAATGCCAGGAAATCTTTCTGTGCTGGGGGGTGGGGGAAGAGGTTATCAAACACTGGAATAGGGACTCAGAGTGGTGGTGAATCTCCATCCTTGAAGATACCTGGAAACATCTAAAAAAAACTTCCTCTGGTTGGCCTTGAGCAGGGACTTGGACCAGCGACATCCCACACCCAGCACCAACACTAGTAGAACCTCCTGTTCTGTAGGAGTGGTCAGATTTCATGTGCCTGTCAGCAATTCAGTTCTACTTCTGAATGGACTGGCTGTTATATGGAGCCAGCACCAGAGCTAATTAATATTTTAAGCAGCATTGTTGGCTAGGATTGATCTTGACTTTGCAGCTGGGCAGCCCCAAGCCTGCCTGGAAAGCAGGAAGCCCTCAGCCACAGGCTCAGTGTTCGAGGAAGCCTGGCGCACATGGACAGCAAGCTGGAGATGCCACTGCAAGATGTGCACCTGGACCTACCTTGACTGCAGCTGCTTCATTTCTGCTTCATTGGCTGCCTGGAAGAGAGAAAGCACTTTGATTACCTGCCCCAGGCATGTGATACAGGTCAGCCCTTTCTATGGCATCCCAGAGAGGATCCCAGAGCAAAGATAAATCAGGGATTGTGTAAGCAGTGTCACCCACTCCCCTCCTCCCACCCCAATTAAACGAGCACACAACCTGCAGGTCTCTGTCTTTTTCTGCCTCCTGCATCTGCCCTGCCTCCAGCAGAGCTTCAATAGACTTGATCCTCTCCAGAAGCTTTGTATTCTCTGAGCTGGCATCCTGCAGTTTCTCTTTCATACTGTCCAACTCCAGCAGCTTACTTTTAACCTCTGCCTCAGAGCTCAGCAGCTTGGCCTGCAGTTCTGTTGGAGAGAAGGGTAACAAACACAGTAGGGCAGGTGCAAACAGACCTGGAGACTCCTCACCCTACTCTGTCCATGCAGGATCTTAGCCAAAGAAGCTTTGGCCGTGGATACTTTGAGGAGGCACAGAAAGGGCAGGCAGGGATGCAGGACAGCACAGGAGACAGGCATTGGAGTAATATCCAGGGATAGAACAACAGACAAGCCCATGTCTTGCTCATACCAACACCACGCAGCCTAACTCATCCCTGGATCTACCTGTCCTGCCTCAACTGGCTCCTCCAAGCTCTCCAAGTCTCCAGTCTGCGCTACAGCCCTCCCCATGCTGATCCCAGTTCCTCACCAGCAATGCTCTGCTGCTGCCCTTTGGTCTTTTCTGCATCTGCCAACAGGCTCTTGTAGCTGCTCTGGGTTTTGCGGAGCTCGTCACTGACCTCATCCAGCCTCTTCTGCAGCATCACCTCTGCCTCCCGTTGGTAAGCCTGCACAGCAGGAAGAGAAGGTTTCCTGGAGCCTTGACAGACACCCCAGCCAGTCTGAAGCAAAGCTGCATGTGTCACAAAATCTTATTTTTAAGCTGTGTTTTGGGAGATTAAAGTCATCCTCCCACCAAGCTCCCCCTGTGCACAAAGCACCCTGCATTGTGCTTACATTTTATCCTGTGCCAGCCCTCACACTGGGAAGTAGACAATACCCAAACGTTTTGGTCCTGGGCCAATTCCATGACCAACCTCCTCTCCGGAGAACTCTGAAAAACCTCTTAGAGCCCTGGTTCAAACCACCCCAGCCCAGCAGGGAGAGGTGCTGGCATGGGGCTTTGCAGGACAGAGACACCCAACCACATTTCCACACGTGGAGGAATTTTCTGTGCCATTTGGGACAGGGAATACTGTTTATTTTCCATCATAGAGAGCAGCAAGGAAGAGGCCTGGCCAGGGCAGGTGTTTTGAGGGGAAAGGCAAAGGAGGAGGAGGAGGAAGAGGAGGATGATGAGTTGCAACTTTATAGGTACAAGTGGCACCCTTGCAGAGGGAGAAAAATTGCTTTGCATGGTGGGGGCAGGAAAAGGTAAACCAGCAGGCCTGTCTCTGTCCAAAGGATGCTTTCAGCACCACCAGGAAAGCAAAGCTGCTCTGGTTTTTGAAGATTTGACTCAATATCCTCAGCTCAGAGCTCCAAGTGTTACTGTGGAACACTTTTTCCCCAGCACCTTAAGCACAACCCTGACTTCAGAGTCTTCCAGCCAGCGTGATTTATTTAATTAGCATCAAGGTGTGCAGCAAGCTGACAGCCCCGGAGTTCTCCCAAAAGTATGTCTAGGAGTTCCTGCTTTGAGCCAGGAAGGCAGCTCCTGCGTTCACACCAGCTGTGTGCTCACATCACCCTCCTTGCTCCTCACCTGCAAAAGCAGCAGGAGCCAAATACAGCCCACAAAAAGGAGAACCACATCCTCAGGCACACAAAAAAATCAAGAGCAAGAATATGGAAGGCCCCTTGCACTAGGAACTCCTCTACAAAACTATTTCGGCATGTGCAGATAAAGGTCTCCTCCACCACAGCCCCTTCCTGAGGAGGCCAGAGCAATTCAAAGACCACAGCACATTCCTGAGGGACATCCCTCACTCTGTCTGCTATACTGAGATTAATGCTCCCAGCACACAGCTTAGCAACATCCCAGCAGGAGCACTGTCAATAACCCAAGAAGATGCTCTTCCTTGTGTGAGTAAAGCCTGCCTGACAGCAACACACCTCTGTGCTCAGAGGCTCTGCTGGGGAGGTATCCTCTCAACACCCTTGAAAACCCCAAACCCAGCCACTCCCTGCTGGCAACCAAAAAAGCCACAGGCTCCATCTACACCAGTGAGAGAGAGCGACAAGCTTAAAACCATCTGAGTTTGAGAGAGAGAGCACCTGCCGAAGAACAGCTTCAACCAGGGCATCCTGCTCCCTGGACTCTGATGGTGATGCTACACAAGGGGTACACAGAATGTGACAAGCTAATGGTGGGGAGAGCAATTAGGAAGCTTGCCAGGCAGCTTCTTTCCCAACCATGGATATTCATCTCCCTCCTAGCCCTTCCCATGGCCAAGTGCATGGATCCCCTGCCATTCAGCCACCCATCTCTGCAAGGGGGAGGGTTTGCCAGCGCCTGCCTGACCTGCAGCTGCTCAATTCGCTTCTCCGAGGCTGCTGCTTTGATCTCCCAGCTCTTCCTCTGCTGCTCCTCTTGCTGCAGCACCTCCGACTTCTCAGACAGCTCTTTCATCAGCTTGCTGCACTCCTGCCTCAACTTGGCCAGCTCAGCATTTTGCCTGCAGCAACAGAAGCAGGATTGCTTCAGCCCACAGGTCAGTCAAGCCTCTCTGGTACTGGTTGGGGAAAACACATCCTCCTGTGGACCTTATACAGGACTTGAAATGGTGAACTTTGTTTGCCTGTTTCTAGGACACTCCTGGTCCTTCAGGAAGGGGGTGGAAAGAGCCAACAAATCACTTTTAAAAAGTCCTGTTTCAGTCACAGGAGACATTCCTTTCTTATGAAGTAGAGGACACATGAATCTGTGTTCCCAGACACAAGAGGAAGCATTACAGCTGGAGTCCACTCTGTAGTTACTTGCCTGCTGTTAATCACCAGTCATTTCAGACTGTCTATAAAAAGGAGTGTGAAATTCTTCCACCTAGCTCCTATTTGTTCTGCACACACTGGGGTGGGGTCTGTTCTCTGCAGGATCACTCCCATCAAAGAGCCAGCTGCATTTCTTCTCAAGTTTGAGAGTATGAGCTCCCCTACGGGGGAAAAACACCACAGTGCCTTCTAATCCCCCTCCCCCCTCCACTGCCTGTTGGTTCTGTCATCAGCACAGGTGACCCCAAAGGAGTCCCTGCCCTTTCACTTGGGAAGAACATCCTTGTTTCTCCTAGTGCATCCCCAAAAGCCATTTAGCAAGCTCTTCCTCTCTCATTGCCTCCTCTGCCTCCAGCTAGTTGGGGTGTCTGTAGAAGTACCTTTGGGAAAGGGGGTGGTCAAGCCAAGGTCTGCCAGAGGGCTGCCCCAGGCTCTGCACCTCCCCCCAGCCTTACTTGCTTTCCATCTGGCTGGTAGCCTGGTTGAGGGCATCCCTCAGGATGGAGTTCTCCTGCTGCAGGCGAGCCAGCTGCGTGTTGGGGCCATTCTCCAGCTGTTCCTGCAGGGTCCGGATCTAGAGGAGCCCAACAGGGGTTAATGCCACCACAGCCCTTTTGCTGCCCCTGTCGAAGCACAGGAGAGGAGCAGGAGGGACTGGCAATGCAGGGGAGTGTCTGCTGATGCTGACAGCTCTCAGGGGTGTGACAACCCATGAAGATGCTCCAACGTGCCCCTTCTCCAAGAAGGTTTGGAAGGGGCTTAAAGGGATTGGGGAGGTTACCTGGGGACTTTGGGGGGTATTAAGTGGGTCCTAGAGGGGTGTAGGGGGATCTGAAGGTGTTCAGGAAGGGATTTCGGGGAGTTTAAGGGGTGTTTAGGGGGGTCTGAAAGGGGTTTGGGGGGAACTTGGGCACCACAGCCCAGGAGCACTGCAGGGTATTGCCCCTCCCCAAGGCTCTCGCTCCCTCCACCAGCTCAGCCTTCTCCAGAAGGTCACACATCTGCCACCAGCAGAGGAAGGAGGCAGGTGCAGAGCACAGCATGGGGCTCACCTTGCCCTGGAGCTGCTGGGTCTCATTGACATGGTCCTGGTAGGTGGCCTGCATCCGTGCCTGCACTGCCACAATCTCCCGCTCGCGAGCCAGCAGCTGCTCCTTCAGCTTGCCCTCCACAGCCACCGCTTTGGCCCGCTCAGCTGTCAGCTCCTTCCAGGAAAGGAGGCCCCCTGTTAGTTCTCAGAGCACAGGTTTCCCCATTTTAAGAGGATGTGGCCTCCTAGCTCAGCAGACTACAAAGTTTAGCCTTTTCATTGCTGCCCCCACGCCCAGGTACATTTAGCACTTACATTTCCTCCTGCATTTTGTTTTGGGCTCTGTGGCCACTGGATGCCACTGTTGTTCCATGTTGGGCCAGCTAAGAGAAAGGAGTAAGACAGCCTGGAATTTTATTTTCTCCTTCCCCAAGACAAATAACATTACACAACGTTTGGGGCAAAGCAGAAAAATTAAGAAGATGGACTTGACAGCCGCAAGTCCAGCATGGCAGGGATTTGTTCTGCCTCCAAAGAGGTGGAGGGAGGGGGCTGAGTCAGGGAAGGGCACTGTAAATAGGATAAGGTTCCTTACAAATGCTCAGGGGAGCTGAAGTAAGGCAGGATTTGCTTTTCCTCCTGAAGGAGAAGAAAGCTGCAATCTTTTACAGAAAGGGTTTTCCCGTGCTTTTCCCATGGCTGCCAATGGACACTATCCTGAAGTTCTTTGGGCTGGCACTTCCCCAAACTGGAGTAGGCCCAAGGGAGGAGGGCAGGGCGTGGTCCCCTCCCCTTTTTGGGAAGGGGATGATCTCATCAGGGGGCTGAGATGTGGGGAGCAGGAGGCACATGGAGAGCCACCAGGAGCAGATGCCACACCGGGAATGCCAGGAGGGCCACACAAGGCTTACCTTGCTCAGCTCGCGCAGTTTGTTCCTGGCAGCAGCTGAATCCTCCTGCTCGGCGGAGAGCTGCTTCTCCTTCTCCTCCAGCTGGCGTTTCAGGACAGCAACTGGGTCACCCTTCTGCGTGGCCTGCCAGCATGCACATCAGTGGGGACCACCATCTTCACACCCATCCTCTCCACCCCACCTGCGCAACATCCTGCCCTCTGCTCCAGGGGAAAATTTGGCTCCATTCTCCCAGACACCCTCAGGGCCAGCCTGCCTGAAAATGAGGTGCCTTCCCTCCCCTTGCATTTCTGAGGCTCCGCAGAGCCCTGGCAGAGCCCTACCGTGTGCCAGGTGTCCTGGATGATTCCTGCTTTCTCTGTCAGGATCTCGATGAGCTGCTGGGCCTCCCCCTCACTGAACACCATGCTGCTGACTGTGGACACAAGTGTCTTGTAGGGCAGGTACAGGGCCCCATCTGAATCTGTAGGTGCTAGGGAGGAGAGAGGTGGGATTGGGACTTCTGGGGACAATAGCAGAAATATTGTATCATCTCAGCTGGCTTCAACCCCCCATAGCTGCCATCTCAAACCATTATCCACCAGTCTCATTTGGTACCTGTGTGAGAACAGTAGGAAAAGTGCTGTAGATGATATCACACATGTGTTCCTTGAGTCAGCTGTCACCTCTGCCCAGCTCAACTGGTCCCAGCACCTGCCATCACTGGCTACCAAACTGAGAGATTCTCAGCAGGAGCTGGGAGTGCCTTGCCTATGCCAGGGGGCTTAGACATTTTGGGCATCAGAAGCTGGACCACACCAAAATACAACCTTGCTGAAGAATGTCACTCCACACAGTGGTGCTGATGACAGCGAGGTCATCTCCCAGCTTTCACCAGCCAAATTTTTTCCAGCTCTTTGCTAAGGGAACAACATGACTCCAACCCTTCCCCTGCTAACCTGGAAAAGCCAGGGAGTATCAGGGACCATGATGCTGTTGTAGGACCTCAGTGCACATGGTCACGATACACACAGGGTGGCAGGCAGTGGTTTAGGGGCTCCTGCATGTATCTACGGCCCAGTGGGCTCATTTTCCTAGAAAACCACAGAAGGAAAAGCAGTCTGGAGTCCAGTAGCTCCAGAGACCCTGAAGTCATTAACACCAGAGCCTCTTGAATACAAAGCTTTGGATGCCCCAAGCAGCAAGGTTCAAAGAAGAAGGAGAAGGAGGTGCTGCAGGTGTTGGAGCAGAGATTCTCCTCTAGAGAATGGACCCCATGCTGGAACAGGTTCCTCACAAAGGACTGCAGCCCATGGAAAGCCCCACACTGGAGCAGGGGAAAGGTGTGAGGAGGAAAGAGCTGCAGAGAGTGGCTGTAACAAACTGACCACAGCCGCCATCCTCCTGCACCACTCAGGGATGGGAGGTAGAGGAATCAGGAGGGAAGGAGTGAAGTTGAGCCTGGGAATAACGGCAGAGGGGAAGGCGTTGTTTTAATTTCTAAAAAAAATCTCTGCATCTCATCTATTTTAATGGGGAATAAGTTAGTTTTCCCTAAGTCGAGTCTGTTTGGCCAGTGACAGTAACTGCTAAGTGATCTTTGATAGATCCATTTGGGATGGCAGTGCCAAGCCCTGGCAGCAGCCAAGTCTGTGTTCCCAGCCACAGACACTTCCCAGCAGCACAGCCGGGGCAGCTCCACCCCCTTGTGCAACCAGGGCCGAGGCTTGGCTCACACTTCACTCATGCTGGCAACTGCAGGGCGGCAGGACAGCACATGGCATCCCCTGGCTCAGTCCTGCTCCGTGCAGGGACAGACCAAGCAGAATTCCACCCCTCTTCAGGTAGAATCGCTGGAGAAAAATATCCCGAGCCATTCCTGTCAGTTTTGCCATCTGTTTCAGTGCTGAGGCCATGTCCTTGAACACTTTGAACACCCATTTTTATCTGCCACAGGATAATTAGCTCTTTCACATTTGAGGAGAGACCACAGCTGCTCAAAACATGTTGGTCAAACCGCATTTGGCTTCATGGCACAAATCCTACCAAGAGCTTTCTTTTGCAAAATCCCACAGGAGCAGCTAAGACATCACTCTTCACTTTCAGGACACGCAGGAGTGGCACTTCACACCCAAGAGAATCTAAGTTTGGAGCACCCAAAATCCTCCCGACTTAACAAATGCTAAAAGTTCATCTCCCAGCCACATTCCCTCTGCTGTTACAGTTTGGAGTTAGGGCTGTGTTTTTCACATGGGTGCATGCAACAAACCAGTCACCTCCAGTTTCCCCAACACCACCCCTGCAATACCCTCCAGGAGCAGCTTCTTCAATTGTTCCAAAACCCATCACCATGTGGAGATGGCCTTTAGTAAAATCCTTCCCTCAGAAGGGCATAATCAAGGGGTTTAACCCATCTTTGAAACCTAGCAGCTGCAAATTCCCTGCTGAGTAGCAGGCCCTCTTCCAAAACGTGTGTGTGGAAACTGCCAGTCTGCACAGCAAGTTTGGATGTGTTGCAAAAGGGCAGCAAGAAGGGTTGTCTTTCAGTTTGGTGTGTTGGGGATTTTTTTGGGAAGGGAGGAAGGGAGGAAGGGAGGAAGGGAGGAAGGGAGGAAGGGAGGAAGGGAGGAAGGGAGGAAGGGAGGAAGGGAGGAAGGGAGGAAGGGAGGAAACCTATGCATATCACATGATATCTTTGAAAACACCTAAGAGATTTCTTCTATGTGTCCACATGGGAGCCGTTCCACAAGTCTGAAAGCAGTCACATTTTTAGTGCCTGTAATTATCACTTAACCAAAAATAAATCCCAAACTGTTCCCACTGGTAAAATGAGAGGCAACAATCCAGCTAGAGAGCTCATTTTCCCCTCTCTACACCTTTTTATACTCTGCAGAGTTCAGGACCACCTGATCTTTTCCATCTCTGAGTCAATCAAATGAGGCACAACTGATGATGCGCAAGCTTTCCCTTCACTGTGAGAGACCCAAAGTCACTTCCCTCTATTTACTCTACAATCAATCCTCTCTGCTTGAAGAATCCTTCTTCACCTCCACCAAAGGAGGAAGAAACGCTAGCACTGACCCAGCTCCATGAAGAAGTGTCAGAGAGCCCCTCTGTACTTTTAACAGCCAGGGTTCCATGGGGAAAACACCTCATCCTGGCTTTCCGCCCAGATATGCAGCACCTTGGCAGCTGCCCCTCTCCCAGGTCAGGGACATGCACCTCTCTCTCATTCATTCCCATGTGCAGATCCCGCAACACAACAGCAACTCCCAGAGGAACCTGTAATTCTCCAATGCCTGTGTGCTGGACCAAAGGGATATAGGCAGAGGAATTTGGCCTTACCTGGCTCACTCTTTTTCTTGGATGAAGCCTTCTTCTTGGCAGGTCCATCATGTTTCTGGTCCTCCTGGGTGGGAAGAGCCCCAGTTTTCCTGACAGCAACAGAGCTGATGACTGGACCACTTTGCTGAGTGCCAACTGGGGGCACTGCCATTATAGGCACCTCCTTAGGGGCCACCTCCCGGACAGGAGAACTTTTGGGAATGCTGACAGGCGGTGGAGCCAACACCGGGCTAGGAGCAGGCTCTACCTTTGCCACCTTCTTCTCCTTCTTCCTCTTCTCCTTAGGTGATGGAACAGGTCTCTCCTTTTCCTGGGGGACAACTGCCACTGCTGCAATTGGATTTTCAACTGTTACAGGCTCAGGAACCACAGCAGGCTCAGGAACCACCTCCTTGGGAGGGTCCGTCACTTCCTGAGTAAGCTGTTGCTCTGGGATCTTTCCATTAGGTTTCTCTTCCTTTTTCTTTGCTTTTCCTTTTTTCTCAACTGGTTTCTCTTTCTTCTTTTTCTCTAATTTCTGCTGCTGGGTCTTCTCAAGCTCCTTGCGTTGCTTGGCCAAGGCTTCCTCGTAAGATGTCTCCTTCATGGAGAAGGTGGACACCAGGAAGATCCCGATGGCTGAGATCACCATGAAGCCTCCAAAGACCATAACACCCAGCATCTGAGGGTCATACACATCCATCCTGCCTCACTCTTCTGTGCCTGCAAGACACCAGGACAACACTTAGGGGCGGGAGGGGAGGAAAGAAATGCAATGGCTTTTCTGAGAAGGATCTTCACGTGGGCATCTGTGCCTTCCAACAGCACCATGCACTGGGAAGAACACTCCAGATTCACACAGCTCAGGTTGACCTGCCTGCACACCCCAAATTTGTGCTCCTCTGCTACACTGCCCATGCACAGGGCTCCAGTTGTACCTCAGTGACTATATTTCATCTCCAGCAGAACCAAAGAGAGGAATTAAAAAACAGGGATGCAATCAGAGCTAGCCATGAGCCTCATTTTATGTCCAATGGGGCGGTTTTGTATGACCCTAAGCCATACCTGCAGCAGTTAAGAGAGCCCACTTTCAAACTGCTGGGAGCAGGTTGGCCAAAATCTGGGCTTTCCCTGGAGAACCTGGCTTTTTCATTGCACCCAGATGCATATCCAAGTGTCATCTTTGGAATAAAATATCCTCCTGGGAGGAGAAAGTTTTGCAGCATGCCTTCCCTCTTCTCTTTGCCAGCTGTACACTGCTGCTGAGCAGCAGCAGAGACCACACTGCCTGCTCTGAGGTCTGGTAAGCAGGGTTCAGCCACACCTGAGGAAAGATGCTGCTATCTCCACTCCTCTTAATGGCAATTTGAACGTGCCCTGGTTTCAAAGCCAATTTTTGCTGGCCCATCCACATGTTTCATCCACCATGGCATCACTTCCATGTGGCTCTGAGGTGGCTCACAATCCCCCAGAAGCTGGTGTCAGGCAGTTAATCTGGGAAGGGATGCGTTCCATGATTGTGGTTCCTCATCACTGTTAATCAAAACAGACTGAGCAAAATGCAGAAAGTCCTCAGTTACCAGGAGTTCTCATCCCCATGCTTAACTGTTGACATTATCGAATTTCCTCTTTAAGAGGTTGTGGGTTGAGGAGGGAGGGAGGGGCTGGAAGGGGAGGAGGCAAAAATAAAAATAACACTAAGGAGATCAGCATCTTTTCAAACCTCAGTGCTTGCAGGGCAACACCTCGGAGGCCCATCCTTTCTAAGAGCTGGAGCAGAAAACTTCAATCTGCAGCTCAAAGCTGCTCGAGGTGGGGACAGTGTAGTGAAAACTCATCTCCAGCACCCAAGCAGGGGGTGCAGAGCTAGAAGAAACTGCAAATCTCCCACTGGAGATACCCAGTCTGCCTGGGAAATGATGTTCTAACCAGCAGCTCAGCTCTCCCTGCCCACCCCTCCAAGCACCCCAGGTAAAGCAGCAGAGAGAGAAGCTGGCAGGCAGGAGGGCTCTCCATGCCAGCTGGAACCAGCCAGCCCTGTCAGGGCCAATTTTCTACCCCAGGGCACTGCTGGAGATCTCAGCTGATACTTCAGGCATCACTTATTACTATTTCACATCTACCCTGGCTATTTCACACTTAAATGGCCTCAGCCCACTCTATCCCAGCACATCTGGTGCCAAGTCATTGCCTCCTGACTAGGGAGCACTGCTTTGGGATGGTCCCAACCAGGACAGACAGATAATTCCTAACCAACAGGGTGAAAAGGACAGGATTTCCTTTCCCTGTAAGTAAATAAAAAGTAGGGCTGGAGAACACGTACCCACGATCTTGTGCTGGGTTTAGGGCTACACCAAAGGACCCAGGAGCTGTTTCAGGGGCAGAACAAGGTGACCTACATTCCTCACCCAGCAACCCAAACATATTTGAAAAAATAAGCCCTTCTTGACCTCACAGCACCACAATTTCAAATCTAGATAAAAATCTGCTGCTCCAGCTTGGGGCAAGGGCATCCCCAAGTGCTGACAAATGCATTCCAATCCCACCACCTCAAAAGCAGCTTGATGGAGCCCACAGGGGATGGTAATTGGGGAAGAAATCCCAATCTCTTGAGGATGAGGATGCATGAGACAACAAAGACAGGGTGGTGACGTGGTGAGATGGCAGTGCTGGATGTGGCATCACAGCACCAGAGCCATGTGCCTGCCCCACACCTCACCCCACAGGACTGTCCCCCAGAAGCCTTTCCAGAGCCCCATACCCTCTCTGCCTCACAGAGAGCTTCACCCAGCCCCACAGGCTGCAGTAAAAGCTGCCTGTACCTTGCCTCCTGCTTTAAAGCCAGGGTGAGATAAGGATGTAAATGAGCACTAAAGTCCTTCCTAGTGAAACAAAAGCACCCCAACAACCCCCTCCAGATCAAAAGCAATACAAGAACAAAGCAGCCGAGAGCACTGAGGAGCTGTGGACCTGCAAAAGAGCCATGACAGCTGCCAGAGCTCCTGAAAGCAGCTGAGATGCTCAGAGAGGCCATCCAAGCTCCCACTGCTCGACCAGGGGAACCCCAAACTGTTCCCAAGGACAGATGTACTGGCAGAAAATCCACAGGAAGGAGTGAGAGGTGCCAGCCAGAAAGCAATCACTGCCATGGCAAACCTTGGTCCTGTCCCAGTGCTCGTGCCCCGCAGCCCCAGTGCTGACTCCGAGGAGCGAGTTCTACCTGTAGGGTTCCTCCTGTGGTTGGGACTTGGCACAACCAGCCCAACAACTTGTTCAGGGAAGAGCCCATCTCTCCAATAGTGCAGAGACAGCCACATATGCTTAAATCAAGCCAGGCTGGCCTTGGCATTTGGGGGATAAGGAAAAGTCATCCTACAGGAACTTCCTGCTGCAGAGATGCCAGAAGAATTTATGCCAGAGTGTTAGCACTCAGGAGAGAAGCCCTGCTTTGACATTTCCTTGACCTTGCCACCTTTGCCCTTCCAAGGGCTGGAAGTTTTCTCCTGGATTTGCACAACAAGACACCATCCCCCTTACAAACACACATGCCCTTTGGAAGGAAAGCCCTCCATGCTTCCCAGATGGACAAAGTCTTAGCCAAGACATGGCAAAATAGGGCACCAAAGGTAGTCTCACATGTTCAGCTTGACAGCCACACACTGAAGAGGCTCGAAAACTTGCGGATCCTCCCTTCTGCGGCTTCTAGTTCTCCATGGGACATCACTCCTACAATGGCATTTTTCCATCTGCTTGGGAGATGGTTGTGTCCAAGAAGCGAGTGGACACCAGCAGTTATCAGAGTCCATGCTCAAAAAATCAGGTTCACATCCAACTCTGAGTACATTGATTTCCATGAAGTTTCTGGAGCATCCTCCATTCCTCTCCCAGCCAAAACAGCAGAAATCATCAAATCTCTCCATACACAAACTCCTTCCCCAAAACAGCTTGTCCACATAAGGCTTGTCCCCAACTTCAGAACAGGAATAAAATGGACAGCTGGTATTTCACTTGGCCTTCTCATGTAAAGGAACTTGCTGAAATGCTGTGCTCTGACTCCTCCACTCCTGTGGCTTTTTTTTGCTATACATCAAGCTTCCCAAAATCCCAGATAACAGCCCAAGAGACCTGACCTCCCTCACCTCCCTCCACATGCAGCCACCTCTGTTTGACCTGAGCAAGAGTCCAACTCACCCTAAGGAAGAAGAACCAGAAAAGGACTCAGCCTTGCTGGTTTTTCAGCACTAAACAATTTCCAGGATGAAGCAAACCACAGACATGTGACATGACAGCACTGGAGCCACGCTCAGTGTCTTGTGGTCACATTTGTCACTGCCAACTGTGTCAAACACCAGGCTGGAACCGCGCCATCTGTTCAGCCTGTCCTCCCCTCTGTGACCATACATGAAATCCGTGGGAATTCAGCATCTTCAAGACCCAGCCCTCCACCAACTCTGGTTTAAATCACCCAGGCCACACAACAGGTGGGCAGGAGCAATGGAAGAGTCAGGTTGTGCAGTAACTACAGAAACCTCATTTCTTCCCACAGCCGAAGGAAAATATATGTTATCTCTTCCTGGGGTCAACAAGTGCTGCAGATAGGAAAAGATGCTCATTGCAAGCAGGACACTGTCCCCCCTGCAATCCAAGGCTTCCACTTTGCCATGGTGTCAAGGTGGCATCTCAGTTTAGAGCAATGCAGGAGGGGTGATGAGGAGTCAGAAGGCAAAGAGAGAACTGGGTTCACACAGACGTGCTCTGCATAACCCATAGAAATGCCTGCCTGTGAAGCACCTGCAGCATCCCTTTCTCTACATATCCCAGCAGCTTAAAAAAAAGGAGGGAAAGGGCAAGGACAAGGGAACTAGGAAGGCTTGATCCTGTGAAGAGCAGAGCAGCCCAGCAGCAGAAGAAAGCAACAGGACTGCCAGCAGATAAAAAAAACAATCACCAGATACTCCTCCTGGAGTTTTTCTCTCCACCCTGTGGCAATAGAGAGACCAAAAATTAAAAACAAACGAGAAAAGCCTGCATGCCATGAGCAAATCCTGCCCACATTGCCAGCAGTCTCTGTTTAAATACATTTTCCGTATAAGTGACTGTGCACTTCCAGCCCTCCAGCAGCATGTGCTACTCCACGCAGTAACTCCAGATCAGCCCATCATCAACAGTTACAGCTCGACTTAATTGAACATGTCTTAGTGCTCCATTAGCTCTGGCAGCAGCAGCCAGCTGGCTTGTGCTTGCCAGCAATGCTGCCAGCTCCCTTCCTGAGCCCAAGAGTGAGAAAACAGGCAGATAATAGATGTATATATAGGAGAAGAGTACAACACAGCTGCAGCTTGACTAAACTCTGCAGCAGCTATTAGAAATTTTCTCTCCCCTCCCTGTCCCGAAGAGGCATTTCACTGCCGGTCCCCATCAGCTCCCCCTTGAGGCTCACATCCCAGGTAGCCCCGACTCCTTCCAGCCATTTCTCGCTGATGCGGGGCTTCGACGAAGGTGAGAGCTGGCATTCCAGGCGCGGACACTTCTCCATCCCGCTCAGCCACGTGTGCAGCACACGTTCTTCCGCTGGACCGCTTCCCCGGCAGGGCGAGGAAGCGGGGCAGACCTGCAGCAAGGCTGCAAAGGCCCCATGGTGGGCGGGGAGGGAGGTCTCCGGTTATGGGGTCGATGCCTCTGTCTAAAAGCTCCGCGCTGCCGGGGGTCTCCGGGTGCCAGAAGACTTTTGTCGGGGGGGCTTAGTTAAGGAAGGAAAACGGACAAGGGACAGCGGCCCGAGCGCCGGGACCTTCTGTAAACGCGGTTAATCAGATTAGTAATTGTCATCCGGCCGGCGCTGGGGAAGGTCGACGGCGCTCGGGGCCGGGGGCAGCGCGGAGCCTGGACCTCGCCCTGCCCGCACACGCCGCCATTCCGCGCTCAGGGCCATTCATCCGCCCGGCNCCCCCCCCGCCCCCCGCCACACGGACCGGACCCCGGGCCGGGATCCCTCCTGCTCCCCGCGCCGCTCCCCGCTGGACACGGCTCCGGCCGGGGCCGCAGCTCGGGGGTCCCAGCCCGCTCCGAGCGCGCTGAGTGCCTGGGCCAGGGCAGCGCCGGGCGGGGGGTCCCGCTCGCAGGGCGGGGCGGGTGCAGGGGCCGGGGGAAAGGAAAGGCTGCCGCAGCCCCTACCCACCCGTGCCGGGTCGCGATCCCTCCTCACCGCCGCGGCCGTGTGGACTCGTGGCACTTTCCGCTGCTGTCTCGCCGGGCTCAGGCGCCGCGTCCCGTCCCGCCCCGCTCCGCCCC